>JAKSZP010003056.1:0-80518 GCA_022478985.1 Massospora cicadina | reverse complement strand
AGGGCACCAGTTTCTTTGGATTAGCAAATGTTTGCAACAGGGTGTATGTTGTTCCAGATTGAACGCCCTGGTATAAACCCAAACTAGTTGGGTGATAGGACGTCAGATGCAATTGCGCCTAATCTAGCTGCTAGAATTTTTGTTAGAATTTTTGTGTCAGTGTTGGAGAGTGTAATTGGGCGCCAGTTGGCCAGGTCCAACTTGTCACCCTTTTTATACAAGGTTATAACGTAGGATTCATGGCCTCCTGGTAATAGGCGTGTTTCCAACAAACTCTGGTTCATTGACGCAAATAGAGGGGGGCGATTTGTTGAAAATATTTTTTGTTAAATTTGTAGGGTATCCCATCAGGCCCTGGGCATTTCCTACGTGGTGCACCGCGAATTGTTTCCTAAAGCTCCTCCCATGTGATAAGGGATAGTATAGTATAATTTGGTGGTGTACTTTGTATCTTGGCAGTTTGAATAAATTCTTTAATTTTTTGTGGATCTGTTGGAATATTGCGATATAATTCGGTGTAATAGCAGTTTACTTCCGCCTTGACCTCCTCAGGGTCAGTTGCCACGGTGCCATCAGTCTTGCGGACCCATGTGAACATGGGCTGGTTGCTGTGGGAGTGGAATTGGCAGAAAAAGTATGTCAAACAGGTTTCACCTTCCTTTATGAACTTACCTTTGTTCGATACTTTGATTCTATGTTGGTGTTCAAAGATGAGATTGTTAAGTCAGGCTGAAATTTCTGCCCATTTGCGTCCCCAATTAGGGCTATTGCCAGCTCTCAGAGTATTTATTTCCAGGTTGTCTAGTTCTGCCAAGGTACGCTTGATTGTGGCTGTGTCCGCGGTATACTTGCGTGATGCAATATGTCAGGTTTTGTTGATTAAATCTTTTTTGAAATTTTCCCATGTTCCGATGGGATCCAAAGTGAATGGGGCTTTGAATTCTGGGTTTGTAGCCTTGTTTTCAACCCAGTCAGATATCTCAGGCAATCTTATATTTTCTGGGTGAAGCTTTCTCCAAGGCGACACCTGTGTGTGGGATTGGGTTGGCGCTAACTGCACTGTAACTAATCAGTGATCAGAAAAATTGATCTTTTTTGTTGTAAATTTGGAGATTCTTTAGTGGTGGGATTGTGGGATGAGGATGTGGTCAATATGACTCATCGATATGAGCAGTCCCTCACATATGTTGGGTCTTGTCATATGGGGAAGGATTGGTGAATTGGGGGAAGAGCATCCTGTAAGCCAAGAGATGCCTTCATTGTGTGATATTCAATGTGTCCAGGTGGGTATCCCCTGGGATTAGGCCATCAATCTGTATTGGGGTTATCCCAGCATATGAAATTGCCTAACATGATGATATCTGGTGGGAGGGTGAGAGTAGAAATGTTTTCAAAAATATTTTTCTGACAGTTGCAGTGCACGGTGTATAGATACATGCTAACGAAATTATTTCATCTTGGCATGTGATTGTTGCTACCAGGACTCAACTGTGCAAGTGTGATGATGGATTTGTAATTTTATATTTTTTGTTGTTTTGGACTATCACCCCACAGTGAGACGTCCATACTGATTATGATGGTGCGACCCTGGTTGACCAGGATTCTTCTTCCCCTTGTAGGCAGTGGGTTTCTTGGATGGCCAAGATGTCTACAAGAGGTTTTCGCAGGAATGCCAGCTTTTGGCTTGGGACATATGAGCCCTGGCTCCCACGATGTTTAATGTCCTAATTGACACTGAGGTGCCCGCGGCGCCTCAGGAGCGGTTGGGAGGACCCTCTGGTCCTATCCCACCGCGGCTCATTTTGGCCATGCTCCGCGTCTGTACTCCAACTCTTTCACTGCCATTGTTGGTTCCCTTGATCTGACCCAATGATTCAAGGAAATTGCAGTTTTTTGCATTTGCTTCAACTTTTCCTGCACAGGTCTCATGTTGATTTGATGCGGGTTGTTGATTGGATTTTATACCTTTGAGGTTCAACTTTGTTGCATTGTGCACCACATTTTCACCCAAATTGCGGTTGCATTGTTCCTCAATATGTGCATGACTGAAAACGCTTTGTGGCTCAGTCTGGTTACTGTGAAAATCTTTGACCTGGGCATATTGTTCTGATTGGTTGGTTCAGTGAATATCTGTTTTATTCTCCTGAATTTGTCCATGGTTAATGGCAGATTCCGCGTGTGCGCCGCTTCAGCTGCTGCTCTCTTGCGGGCTTTTTGTGCTGCTTTACGCTGTTTACTTGTAATTGGGTCCACGATGGAGTATAGTCCATCTTCACCCCAGCAGAATGGGTGGTGGCCATCAGTCATTTTGGCGAAGTTTTCATTATCTTCATCCATAGCTTCTTCACAAAAATCACTTTCCATTAAGCCCTCTTTTACAGGGCATGCATGTTCCTTGTGGCCCAGTGAGCCACAGTGGTTGCAAATGGGTGGTGCGTGTTCTAGTGTAACTCAGAATGCAGATGACTGTCCCCCATCTGTGAAGTGAAATTCTGCTTTGCGGGGGATTCTGGATAAATCCTCTTCCACTTCTGGGAAGGGGTTGATTACAGCAATAGCTTTGCCTGTGCACAGGTCAGGCATTAAGCAAAATCGCTGTAATCCAAGTTGTTGGATTTCTCCGTAGGCCACAAGACCTTTGCGGAGCTCCTCCTCAATTACCTTACAAGGAAGGTTGGTGGGGAGCGAGTCAAAGGAGATGAACAAAGCTTTTGCTTTGTTCCATCTGGTGCATGCGGTGCGCACAATTTTTTGCCCTCAGGGAGGGCAATTTCCACGAAGATTTTTCTGTGGCATCGGCTTCATCAGCTGTTTCAAAACTAATATCAATCCAGCTGTGGCCCATGTTATTAATGGCTATGTACACCACGTGAGGGAAAAGTGAGGGCTGTGCCTCACATTTTTTCTCCCACAGGGTCGATGACTCATCCCCAAGGAAGAGTCTGATCCCGTGCTCCACCTTTGACAAAGGTTGGTTGAATTGAATGTACATGTATTTCGCGTGCTTTACAGTAAATACCATAAACCCAGATGGTGTCTGAGTTTGCAATTTTTTTATGGCTTGGGTTCCTGGTCCCCCTCCAGGGCGTTTATTGCCCTTAGTTGCACTGTTAAGCGCACTGCTTGCCGTGATGCTCGCCCATGTTGTATTATTTTTGTCATTAAAGTCGCCCATCTTTCCTGTGTGTGATTATCCAAATTTGCTGTTCAAATTGAATCATAGTAACTAAAGTGATTGTTACAAGAAACAAAGAATAAAGGTATTATTAGTTAAGAGTGATAAAAACAGCAAAGATCTGCTTATATATTATAATTTTAGAAATAAGTGTCTTTAAGGAAATTGCTCCCTATTCAAGATTTAAAATTTTAAAATTTATTTGAGGTAAACCAACCAGGGGGCGGACATTACCAATACAGAAAAGAACAACTGAACATGCAAACTAAACGCCCTAAATTCATGGCGAGACACCAAAACAAAAAAAAAAAACCTACCAGGTGTAGCAGTTGGAACCGCTTATCCCAACATGGCGGAGGGGGAGGGGAGGAGAGATCAGATAGATTTTCAAATTCATCTTCACAAATGAAGAGGTGGATCAAAGCTGAGAGCAAAGGGGTTGGGGCATCCGCAGGATGTGGGTTGAGGAAAAATAGAAAATTGTTAACTTCTTTGGTAACAATCTGGACCTGGAGCATAGCCTTCAGGAATTCAGCAACATGTGTTCAGCTTGTATGCATGCCTCAGGAAGCTGGGAAAATTTTGTGATATTGGCTCTGGTGATGCGCGTGGTGTGGAAAAAGTATGCCAGTGCAACCACTTGCTTGATAGCAGAGGTGGCAGCTTCCCTTAATCGTTCATTTCCACTTTTGCAACCTCAGGGAAATTGGCGGGGTAATCAATTAAACGTAGCTCTTCATTAAATTCAGTGACAGGTAGTGCCACAGCTTTGCGGAGATGGCAGCTATCAGGAGAGCCCACTGCAGTCTTGGAAAGTTGATGGTCACTCAAGAATGGGGTAGCGGTGGGTTTGGGGACATATTTCTTGGGTGGGAATGGGGAATCGAAATCTGAAGGTAAATATAGTTCCAAATTAATTGGAAAGTCAGGAGGTGGGACAATTTCCCCAGATTCAGTCAATTCATCCAATAAGTCCTAGAGATTTTGGTTGAGCATGATTGATTTGGAGGGACATGGTTTTGGTTGGGTAAGTTTTGGGGCGTGAAATTGATTGAGATGAATTTGGGTCCAAACCTGCTCCTGATTGGGTATATTGTGATAAATTAAGCCGGCTTGGGCTTTGGTTGCAAAGGTTTCGTTGTTTTTTGAGCTTTCAGCTGGAGGGGGTGGGTGTAGCCAAAATCCTCATTCAAACGCTGTTTGTGTGGTCTCATGTGTGGGATTGGCGGATTCCGCTGGTTTTGAATTGTAGCTACAGTTTTTTTTGGAATGATCCAACTCATGGCAGAGGGGGCAAATGGTGTGGCCATTGTCAATATGAGCCCGAAAGAAGTGATCTGATGCTGATGGGATATGGGCACATGGTGGGATGTGTGGGCTATAGTTGGCTGGTGGGGGTAATGGTGGCCATTGCCCATGGTGCCGCTAACTGCTCAGCTCCACTTGGGAGCAGGAAGTGGAGGACGAGGTTTGTACCATATTGGACAGCCCCATCATCAATTCTTTATAGATTGTTTGAGAGGGAAGATGCGAAGGAAGGTTTGCAAAGGTCACCACCATTGTGGTGTCACTGGGGAGGCATGTATGGGTTATGGTAATAGGTGTGTTTTTATATATTAAGGGCATAGTTGCTGCAGCAGCTGCGTCCTCTTTGAGGGAAAACCAATATTAAAATAGCCCTTATAAGGGCGAAAGTCAATAAATTCCACTGGTAAAAACATGGACGTTGACAGCTCAATTATCGCTTTGTTGGAATATGGGAAGAGATGCCCATATTTGACTTGGAGGCAAAAGCGACTATTGAATCAGGGTAGGGCAAGTGGGTAGGGGCAGGTTGGGTGGACTCTCATTAAGTGTAATAAGTCCCTTGAGGTACAAATTGGCCCAATGCATTAGGCGGACTGGATGAGCCAGTTTGCATGTGTTTGCCTGCTGGGCAGAAAACTCTAGCAGGTGGAGCGCCGCTGCCCCACGCTAGGGCAGCAGGTGGCAGATCTGCTGACATAAATGGAAAACTGATATGGTGTAGGTGGCGATGGAAAATTCAACAGATGCTTTTTATAAAATTCTCTCAAAAGTGATGTTGAGCAGAAAAAAAAAAGCTGCATTTGCTCCCTATTCATTAAAAGTTATTACTTTGTTTCAAGGATGACGATCATCATATCATCAGTCCTATTGATCAATGGCTTAACCCTGTGCAAAATCTTTTGCGTATCTCTAAAATACTGCCAATTTTAACATTTGGGCGTTTACCAACAGTCTAATTGAACTACTATTGTTTTTCAGCTAGTGAGATCCAGTGTGATGGGCACCAACTTCTAAAGGTTGCTGGACGTAGTTTGCTAATGGGCCAAGGCCTGAGCCCTCAAACAGAATAGATCACCATAAGTGAAATTGTGGATCTGCCAGCCACTCTAACGTCTCAGAAGAAACTGCACTATCAAAAGATTCCCTAACTGGATATACACAGTTAGAGTTTAACCTTAAGGAGCGGCAGCATGTATATGATAGCTCTTTTTAGCTCTAAATTATCCTTTATGACTTCCATGGTGCCAGGTTTGATGATTTTAGAGATAAAATTTCTTGAAATTTAGATTATTACTTTAAAATTTGGGGATCTTTATTGAGAATATTAATTCTAAATGATGATAGTAAGATAATTTGACTTACATTGAGAGTATATATAGAAGTAGCAGATTAATTTGTTACTGTGAGCTTTGTAGGGGTCTGGGGGCTGTATGATGGATCCCAAGGCTTTATAAATTACTTTGGCCTCTCCTTATAACTGTTTTGAATGCCGGTAAGGCTCTTGGGATGTTGGATAGGTTTTTTACATTTAAATTTTATATAAATTTTGCTCTAATTCTGACCTGATCAATTAGCAATAGTTTTCTGCTGCTTAGAGCTCCAGAATCTGTCAAAGCCATCATTTATGTCCCTTGATCCGCCAGTTTACAATTTATTACGCTGTCAGGATTTTTATAAGAGCTTAGTATCCCTATAGGAGGATACTGAGGCTATGTGGCGATTTGAAGAAGCCCTGATTGTCACAGCCAGATTCTAACTGGTAAGATTGTAAAACAGATTTAATATAATTGAAAGTGACCATTAAAAACCTCAGTTCTCCTCTTTACAGATTAGAAATTTACTTATAATCAGTGGACCTAAAAAGGATCCTCAGTGACTCAAGTAAAGGTAAAATACATAAAGCTAAACTTTTAGCTATTTTAAAGACTGGCTCTTCAGTCAACGTCTCCAGCAAGCATATTGAAAAAACTTAAATGACTCCTGACTTGATACATAATGGCAAATTTTAAAACAGTTGGAGAACTTACACTAAATCATTTGGAGTTTACTCAGCCTTTCTGTTTGATTTATTTTACTTTTAACTTCCTCAGACAAAGCCCTGGAAGATATTAGATATCAATTAATCATGGGACTTCAATTGATAATGGAGTTAAATTGTCTATAAAAACATAAAGTTCAGTACCTCTCTACATTGGGGTACAGAGTCATATTGATAATTGATCTCCTTACTAAGGCTATGTGACCCCAATTAAGCCCATTATTTCAGTCAATAAAGAGAAATAAAGCACCATCCATCTAAGGAAGAAATTAAGAGTTTGAAGTGCCCAGTGTAAGAATAATTATAGCTATTGATTAAAAAAGTGTTCATGACGCCTATGATATACTTGAGATTAACTAGTCACTAGCATGACATCATTAATGGTTGTTTGGAAAGTTCTAATAATAAATTATGAGATATGATGAATATCAATATGTCATAAGAAGGAATGTCAATGGGTATAATACCTTTTAGCCTCTGAAGCAATATCTTCAACTAATACATTATTCTCATAATTATTAGGCCTTTCTGGACTCGCAGGTTGATTTTGATAGATCTGTAAGGCATGTGTTGGGACACTATTGTTCCAGGATACTCTTTGTTCGCACCTTGAAGTCAGTCTTCAGATCAATCACTTGACCTGATCAGTCACAAATCTCAATAATTCTACCTAGATATTGTCTTAGGGGGAAAAGGAGACAAAGATATTCACTATGTACCAGACTCACTACCATGTTCTGTAAACATTGATAAACTAATGTTTATTTACTCTCTTGTAAATGACTCTGTAAGGTCAGGACCAATTGGATCAATATTTGGTAACTTTTAACTGATTTAAAGTAATAGAAAAGTACTGATCCTCCTGGCTAAAGATGTATAAGGGATTTTAGTTTCTGTTTTTTGACCAATTTCTTAAGCGGTAGTATTAAAAGAGTTATTAGAGGATAATTTTTGATTTTAAATAATAGAGTTAGAAATTATATTCATGTTGACATCAGAGGTTTCTGGAGTAGTTTCATATAGAATAATTTACATCATGAAAAAAATTTAGGGTTTCTTTCATATTTTCAAGGGTGATATCTTTCTATCTTTATGATGGCTTAACTATTTAGCCAAGCTAGAACTGTGTAATATTAAGGCAAAGTAGAAATTCAGTATTGGCCATCTTTCAGAAAGTTGAAATTAGTTTTGCATTAACCTGCTAAAAGATCTAACTAGTGGCTGGGTGATATATAGTTGTAAATACTTTAATGGACCTTATTAAGTAACATCTCTTGCAACATTGCTGAATGAAAGTTCTGTTAATTGTAAATACTATTTTATAACAGCCATGTTGGGTTATGCTTTGATTGTATAAGAATGCAGCGGTGGCCTTTTCTGAAGCTGAAGAAAGAGATATACCCTCTATCCACATAGTAAGGTGATTGACAACTAAAAAACTAATGTCCATCTGAGGGCTAAGGAAGTGGTCCTACAACATCAATGCTGATGGTATTAGTTTTTTGATGAATTAACTTTGATGTTAATTATGGGGAGTTAAACTGCCTTTAATATTACATATTAAGAAGGATCTCAGCATGCTATGTATAGTTAGAAGCATACCTTCCCAATAACATCAGAATTTACCACTATGAGGTTTATAAACTTTATCTCATGTCCTAATTGCATATTCTTCTTCCAGAACAATATCAGTCATTAAATATAGACAGAAATAGTGTAGCCAAGATGTCGATAATAATTCAAAAAAGTGACTAACGTGATCTAGACGTATACCCACCTCATCTATAACTCCTTCTGTACAAAGCTTACTTCGTCCTTCCATAGCTCTGGTTGATCATCAATATCATAGAGAAAATCTTTTAAGGTTTAGTTGATGTTAAGATATCTAGCTGAGACAGACAGTCAGAATTTTGATGTATAAGATCTGGCTAATATACCAATAAAAGTCATAATTTTGCATCTTAAAACCCCTTAGAACTAGAAATTCATCATAATCTTATTTGATGAAGGAATTGAATGGAAGTAAGATTGGTGATAAAGGTTATTTGAGTCCCATATAATTTGGTTCATAGATGCCTGACGGCCAACAATTCAGCTAAGCACTCTTGCATTGTGACATTGTAGTTGAGGTTATCTTATATAAAGTCCTACTTTAATAAGAGATGAGATGGTCCACCAGGTTCTCGCCATGTTAAGACATAATGACCTCTATGGAAATATTAATTTCATCAGTGAAAAGTAAAAAGGGCTTATAAAAGTTGAAAGTAGTAAGAAGAGGACTATTAAGAGCTATGCTTAAAATAAAGAAGGACTGTTGTTCTCTGACCCATTGGAAGGATATTCCTTTTTTAGTAGATAGATCAAGAATTTACCACATTTGCAAAGTTATTATTTATTGGTATTACCAAATCATAAATTTAAATTACTTGAAAATCCCAAAGTGAGTTTTGGGGATGCAGAGAAAGATGGTAGTGACTTATTATTCTTAGGAGATACTTCCTCTTTATTAAATTTATGTCCTAAGAAATATTATATCATTTTAGAAAAAAGGAACATTTTGAAGGCTAAAGGTTCAAAGTGTCCTGTTGTGAACGTTGTAAAAAGTCCTTAAGTTGAGCTAAGTAACTTTGTAACTTGCAAAAAACATGTTTATCATTGAGATATTCTAACATACAGGATCACTATACTACTAGTATATCGTCCATGGCCATTTTAAAGTGTGGAAGGGCGTTGCATAACCCCTGATGAATTTGCGTAGGTTCTGTTTATCTTTGATAGATACAAAGACTTCTTTTTTATTATTTTTGGAAAACAATTTATTCTACCAGTAGCCACTAGCGAGGTTCATTAGAAAATATACTTTGTTTCATAAAGCAGGCGTAAGAGGCCATCATTTTTATAAGAGAATAACTAGATTTCCTGGTAGTGAAATTTTAATGTTAATATTCCATAACAACTATATTCATTATACTCCCTGTGTATTATCAGCAAGGGAGAGGTCCATAGGATTTTATGAAGAGCATTTAGTCCAGCCTTTAGTAGCTGCTTTATATTAAGGCCAATTGAGCTTCTTCCACCTTGGACTTTTGATATGCTTTAGATTTAATAAGAAGATATCATTTGGTTTTGAACAATGGTTTCACTTGTCATTTTTTCATATTTCAGGCCCTTTTATAAATATACTAAAAATAAATAATAAATTTTCACGTCTTGGCGTTATTCTGAGGTAAGAAAATCTCCAATTTTACTTTCTACTTAGAGATGGTAGGAGACATCTCAATCCCAAACTCCTATAGAGTTCAAAAGCTGTTTACATCTGAAACTTGTTCAATGAGGGAAATCTTTACATTAGCACTTTTTTGGAATGACGAGGGACATGTATAGTTTGTTTAGTAAGCTTTCTTAATATAGTAGTAGATTTTTGGAAAGTTGGGTCTAAAGCTCAGGTAAAATAAAGCTAATATAAAAAAGATCTTATCTTGACCAAAGATTTATAGAACATGATAATAGGAATACAGACTTGGATGTGAATCCATGATGACTTTTAAACGTAGTGATATAGAGATGGATTGTGGGGAATACAAAAGTACCTTGTTATTAGCATCAACTAAATCAGTAGGTAAACTTTTCTTGAATACTATGACATAATACTCCAAACGACAGACCATCTAGTACTAAAAAAATACTCCAAACGACATATGGAGGTAGTTTTTCAACAAAGCACAATTGTTTCTATGATTTCCTTTATTCTGGTAAAGAAATAGAATATTATAAGACTCAATAAATTAATAAGAGAGAAATACTTCTCTTTGTGAACAATTTTATTATTGAACTTCCTCATTAATTAAAATCCAATAAGTGCTTCAAATGCAATTTTAATGACATGTAAAAATGGAAATTATCAGTTTTACAAATCAAAGGGGTATTGAAAAGTAGTCACTGCATAGGTTTACAAGGTTTTATTCTTTAACTGATACAACTTCTCTGTATAATGACAGGGAGTACAAATTTGAGCTAATAAGAGTTCAGTCAACACTTGAACTTTGTTCACTAAAAATTTTATTAGGCACTTCCATCAACCAAAAACTAAAACCAATTGCTAGTAAATTCTAGTATGACTAAGAACAAGATCATTTATTAGTGAAGTGATATCATACATATATAATATTCTGGCACCTTAGTGCCCTCATATTAGAATCATTGGCATCTGCTACTGGAGAATAGCTTTTGATTCACTGACCTGCAGCTTTGGAATGCTATTGTTCAGAAATTCCTTTTAATCAATTTACTAGGATAGGCAATCCAGCTCTTAAGCTGGTAAAAATCAGGGATCATCCCTAACAAATCAAAAAAGTCTGTCAAATTTAATCCTGAATGAAATATCAGGTCTCACTCTCAGAAGCCAAAAATTATTTAAACTAATAAATTATATTGGGGATCATCCCCAATAATTCACTAATATTGGAACACATTGGCAAAAGCATAATCCAGTTAAAATCTTAACAAGGGGTAGGGCCAGTTAAGCTCTAACTGCTTTATTGGGTTGATCTCTAGAAGTTATACACTATTTTATAAATTAAGCCAGGTGACAATTTAACCTTTCAATTTTTTTTGGAGAAATGATGTTGACTAGAGAGTTATATCTATGATAGCCAAAACCTTGATTTTGTGAACCACCTTAATCAATTAATTGAAGATCTGAATTGTGGATCTACAGCTACAGGCAGTCATTTTAAATTTGCAATGAGCTTAGCAGAGGTTTTTGTGTTGTATATTTTTTGAGAATTTACTATCCATTTAGGGTCTTATTAGTTATAAATTGGATCTCAAAAATAGTACTGATTATAAGGGAGGATACCCCAGTGGTAGAGCATGGACCCTCTACCACTACCTCCCAAGTTTGATCCCAGTAATGGACTTTGGGTAGGGGATGATTTTGACTGTGTTGGTTTTGCGCACCAATGCCCCAAACTGAGATAACAAACAGCAAAGGCGGTCCATGGAGTTCCTGGCCTATCATACACTGCGCATGGTTTTCTGGGTTTTATCCTCCTTTCCCATTTTCTTCACTTCCCTAATTGGTGCGGTATTGTCCCCAGGTCAGCCCACCTCAAATAAAATTTAAATTTAAATAGTACTGATTATAATGGTTCAATTGAACAATTGATTAATATAAAAATAAGATAGATTGAGTCTATATTACCTTAGATAGAGGTTGACATATATATTCCACTGGAGCATCTAGTAAAAAGAAGTAAGATTTATTTGGCAAAAAGGATAATTTTAGGCATATGGAATAATCATCAAAGGTATCCTCCTTCCCTAAGCAGATCTTCGTTTAATGACTTGTTTTAGGAATTTCTGAGGAAGTCTTCCACATTATATTTAATGCGCTTACATTAGAAAATTAACTCTATTGGTGAACTTGGTTGATGATCCACTAAGATTGAGGGAGAGCTATAGGTGAAGATTAAGGAGGCCCAACAATCTTGAAAAATTGTGGTGTTTATTATAAGAGCCTCCTTGTTATAAAGTAAAATGGGTTATGTTTATGATTAACTGCCTTAAGTAAAGGTGAATATAAACATAGAGTTGATTATAATTAGGGTAGCGATAATGGCATCATAAAGATGAACTGTTTCCTGAAAATAGGGTCTGAAAAGCAAGGTTAAAGTGATGTGTAAACTTAAGGATCGACTCTCTTTAATTAATAATTATTTATAAAAACGCCTGTTTTTTGTTAGCCAAATTTTAAGTCACTACCAGATCCTTCAATTTTAGCTGACTTTGAATTTGTAACATGCAAAAATATTATTGTGGTACCATAATGCCATATATGGCTTAATGAGTCAAGTAATAGATGCTTAAGCTTCTGATGATTAGTATCTTATTACAGAACACTCTCATAAACATAAAATATTGAGAGTTATTTTTTTCACTAAAAAAATATTTTACTTGAATAAGAGTGTTGATCTTCAGGTTTGTAATTAGGTCAAGATCCCATTATTTAACTAAGAAACAAAAAGTTTTCTATCATACAATTGCAGTCACATCTGAAATCCTACAATGAAGATTAACAGAAAGGGTTTGAATGGGATCTTCACATGAGGAAGAGTCTACTGAGACACTTTCCAGAATGGCTTCCCAATTCCCTGCTTATTGGATGGGGAGTCTCCAGATAATTCAGTAACATAGTCATAGGCGTTGGAGAAAAATGTAAACCCCAGTTGAACAACCATTTTATAGTAGTTTGGAAGATCTTTAACAAGGTGATCATATGATATCTTCTTGGGAACACATTCCAACCCATCCTAGAAATATTGAATGCTTTTAAAAATAGTTTTTTGAGCATTACTCTATCTTTCTTTAACTGCTTATTAAGATTTTATTAGAACCATTAACTTTAAGCTCCAATTGAACCTCAGCTTACATTCTATCATATTGAACATACAAAAAGTGGTGCTCGTTACAGGGGGCTGTAAATTGTATATAAAATCATCCTTCACAAATGGAAAGTAATTCTGTTTAAGAGAATCTACATGCAGACTGGGCAAGGAGTATAACCCAATGAATAAATATTATTTAATATATGGTGACTTCCTTGTAGCTTAAAAGCTTGACATTTTTAAGCCACTTTTGAGTTCACCTTACCTAGATTTTGATCAAAACCAATATCCAAGCCGCTATCAAAATACTAGCCATAATTACTACAGTCATTATATGGAATATACTCTGTAGGAGGCCAATCTATCCAGGCCTGAGCTAATGATGTACCAACACAATGTGAGCAATATTACTCTGATAATTTGCCATCTAAAAAGTTGGCCACTGGTATCAAACACTATCTTCAGAGATTTGTCCATTTGGCCATCTACCACATTTCCAAAGTGATAGGGATTGATAAAATTGGTGCTAGGGCGTCGGATTTCAGTGCACAGGTATTTACACTTATAGATACAAGGCACTGTAAGAGGACAGTGACTTTGGCAAACTTGTAAAGGGAAAACCTTTTTTGGCAAGAGAGACCTTAAGTTAATTAAAAAAGCACAATGTAGTATCAAATACTGACAAAGGCTTTCCAGCTTGCTAATGGTGTTTTCTTTTCTGAGATTTCTCCTGTGACATAGAAAATAAATTCCTTACCATTTAAGTCTCGCCAAGATATTCCCCTTCTTATAGCGTTCCTATTTAAGCATTTTATGTTTATTAAGCTTCACTCAAAAGTGGTAGACTAGAGGATTAACTTCATTTATTAGAGGTTTGGAGTGAAATTACAAGAGCTTGGGATATTTACATTATAGTCATTATTGACTGACCGCAATTAAGATGATGGGAAAAGGTCATTTAATAATAAGAATCCTCCTTTTGAATACTTATGTTAGCGCAAGGGATATGAGAGAAAAGTAGGATCAAACTTAATAGTTGCGGAAATGTGCCAGCAAGGCTTAAATATTTGTTCCACTGTAATAATAATTATAAGACAGTGCGCCAAGACCAAAGCACCAAAAGTAATTTTGTACAACCTTGGCTACTCCCTACAAACTCTTGAGTCATGCGCTGAGCACTTAAAATAATGGAACAAACCCTATGTCTAATTTTTAGGTAAAAAATCATCTAAATAATTACTACATAAACTGATGGTTGGTCAAACCAGCCGCAACACTTCCCCTTACTTGACCAAACATCAGATAGCAAAGATAAGCGGGAGTCATATGAGCTATTAATAGCTCATGCAAAAAGGCCAGAATGCAGATAGTACATTTTAAGGAGCTTAACATGCTTTTATTTAACCGAGGTAAGCTGACCAGGGGACGGACATTATCAAACTAAAAACTTGAACTAAAATAACGTAACTAATTGATTCAAACAAAACGCCCAAATGAGCGATTGAAAGAATCACACTGAACAAAAACAACCAACCAGGTGGGCAGCGGAGACTGCTTATCCATCCATGGCGGAAGGGGAGGGGGTATTGGGGGGCTTATCTTCACCAGCAGCTATTTCTTCCCAGAGTAGGGTGCATGTCAAGGCAGATATTAAGGGCGTTGGGGCATTGGCGTTATGTGGTTCAATGTCTTTGATGATTGGTACTTCCATGTAATTGCCAACCATAAAAATGGCAGTACTATATTTAACTAAAGATTTTTCAGCTTTAATCTGGGCATCTGGTAGTTTAATGAACGTGGCAATATTGGTTTGGCTAATCTTAATTTTTTGGTTTCCATGCTGCAGTTACCACGTTCTGGATAGCGTTGGTGACATTTTTGTGCAGTTGTTTCATGTAAATTTTTACTTTTTGAAAAAAGATTTTCAAGATAACAGGAGGTGAAATTCCTTCTGTGAGCAAAGCTACTGATATGGCGGTGGCTTTGCAGAGGGGACGTCAATATGGTGTGGCAGCTGCTTCTACTGCAAACTGGTGGTCGCTGTGGAATGGTTCAGCGTTTGGCCATGGGGCATATAAATTAGGGGAATTCTGCATCCCATTTTACATTACAGAACCGGTCGATTTGAAGCAATAATTCTTCAATGATATTACCTGATTTGTCAATTTTATACAATAACTCTCATGGGTTCTGGCAAAATTTACTGGGGAATCGGCATATGGTTGAGGATTGGTTGATTTGTTGGATTTTACATGGGATTGAACTGGGGTCCAATCCTGCGCTTGATTTGAGGAATCATGTGTAGCACTTGGGCAAGGCGGGGTGTGATTGGTGGCTGCAGGTGCATCTGCAGCAACAGGCTTTGGGGGAGGGGGGTAGGATCGTACCTCATGCCAGAATTGGCGCAGGGTAAGCGGCGGATTGGTAGCCATTGGACGAACTATCAGCGCTGGCAGAAGCTGCTAGATATGGGCACTTGCGTTTCAAGTGGTCTAACATAAAACAGGATGGACAAATCGTCCATCCACCCTCAACAAGGGCCCAGAACAGATGGTTGGGGAATAGGGGATAGCGGCATGAGGGGGAATTAATGGGGAAATTTTGTTTGTTTCAGGGCTGATCATGGCATACACCCGAGGCCCAGTGAGGCGTGTGGCCCCATTTGGGACCAAAAATTGCAAAATGAGTTGGAGCCATAAGCTTCCAAACCTTCCATCAGCTCCTGGTGGAGCACCTCAGGGGGAAGATGGGTAGGCAAACCAGCGAACTGAACCACCAAGGTGGTGTCTGCTGGGAGCCAAGTCCATGTTGTTGGGAGAGTTGTATCCTGGAAGACCAGGGGCACCATTGTCGCAGTGGCGGCATTGGCTTCACAAGTGAATCCAAGATCAAAACACCCATTATAAAGGCAGAAATCAATAAAGAAGGCGGGTGTCATCATCGCCTGAGCCACTTTGATAATGACTTAATTGTAGTAAGGGAAAAGTTTCTCATATTCAACCCTAAGGCAAAAATGCATGTTGCTCTGAGGGAGCACCAGGGGGCAACGGGGCACCACTTAGGTTTAAGCGAGGTTGACATTGAGATCCTTGGGAGGAACGAATCATTCCAGGGGTTTGGTATGACTGGGTGAGACAGTCTGAGCGCATTTTCCTATCAGATGAAAAATGGCTGGGGGAGTTTTGCCGCTTCTCCACACTGGGGCAGCCAGCAGAGAATCCAATGACATTGGAGCAAAATCATGGCGGGCTATTAAGTTTTTACTTTTTGTTAACCATATAAATTGCTCAGAAAGTTATGTCAAGCGAAAAGAGAGTTAAGAAGCTTAACATGTACATAATTGATAAGGTAACCCTTGGTGGGATTCTTCAGAGTATAGCCATATGTTGAAATCTTCATATGATATTAAAAGGCATTTTCGAAATGGGTGCTAATTTTTTAGTTCTTCCAAAAACCATGATTGTTATAAGACCAATTTCCCTATACCAAAAGTAGGTGAGGTCTGGAAGTCCTCATTATCATGAGCTTGAGCCTTAACTTTCCAAGCCAATGCAATGGAGTAAGCAGTGCTTTTTAGCTGAATTAAGGTTCTTTCAAATTTATCAAGGAATCTGATAGAGCTCATGCTCTCATTCGCCACATATTAATACAAAAGTGGGGCAGTGATGACTGTTTCCCATTAAGTAATGCAAACGGGGAGTGCCCCATGGCTGAGTGATATGAAATTTTATATATGAATAAAGCGGAAGGTAGAAATAGATTCCAACTGGACGCCTTGCCAGTGATCAACTTATGTAGTTTCCTAAAAAATGTACCATTAACACGTTTGATGGTGCCGTTGGCTTCAGTGAGGTAGGGCGTAGATAGGACTCCTCTTATACACATTAAATCATTATTCTTAAAGATCATCTATTATTTGCAATTGGTCTCATTATCTGTCAGCATAAACTGGGGGCATCCATGCCCATAATGGTATCTTTTAAAATAAGTTTGGTGGGGGTAGTGCCCCCTAAATCTATGACCGCTTTTTCCCCCACCCACTTGGTGAGGTGATAAATAGCTACGATTGTATACCAAATTGAGCAAAGGTATTGGTCAAAGGGCTCATGATATCAATGGAGACGGTGTGCCATGCTAAGTTAATTTTATCAACTGGTAATAAGTGGTCTTTTATTAAGGCTCTTCAGCTTAAATTCTTGGCAGCAGCTGAGAATATCGTGAATATTAAATGACATGGAATCCTTGTAATATTAGGTTCATAATTGTTCTTGCATTTTCTTAATTCTATCATGCCCTCGACTTGTGGGCCACAATAATCAGTCAATCTACTTAGTGGGCTGGGGAAACATGACAGTTTTCTTATCAATAATCTTATAAGGTTTCCCATCCTTAATAAAAGTATCCTTTATCAGATTTCTTTAATTTGCGCTGAGCCTCTTCAGATTCAAATCATATTGCTTGTTTAACAATTTGTCAAACAATTCACAAGCCTTATCAGCCAGTAAGGCTATAATAGGAAACTGGAGAGTTCATCCACGTTTTGGTGCTCTATGCTGGGCAGTGCTGAATTTTAAAGTCATATTCTTGTAACTTCATCGACCAACGTCCAAATCATCCTTCAAGCTCCTTAAGTTCTGCAACCATTGCAGAGAGGCATGATATGTTACCACAGTAAAATTTACCCAAGGATGTATATGCAAAATTGTTTACAAGCATAATTGACAGCTAGACACTTTTATAAAATTGGTGGAATCATCAAGATACGCCAAAGGAACTTTGCACAGGGTTAAGCCCACTGAGCAATGGGACTGATGATATGAAGATTGTCATACTCAAAACAACACAATAAACTTTTTAATAGTTATAGATCAATTTCCCCGATGACACTTTTACTTTAATCTAATAATTTCAGAAGAACTTTCCTAATCCTCTCACTCTCTTCTACCAACAACCTACCCCTCTTCATTCCTCTGGTATCACTGATATCTCAGCAACCTCGTTCAATATTGACCATTTTTAGACTATTTGTTCTGTCATATTCTTATTGGTTCTAGCAGATCTTCATTCATTAAATTCATGATTGCTCAATTTGGGGTGATTTATTAACTACTCATCATAAATCAAAATTTCCTAATTACCTTATTCAAAACAATCCATTAATCATCCATTAATCATCCATTCTCACCCAATATAGCCTCATCCCAAGGCGCTTGAATAATCGTAACTCATATAATGGTTGTCAGATTCTAACCATACTGCCATAATGTCTTAAGGCTTATCATTCAGTCATATCATAATCACAACATTACCCCCTTTGACTGGGCGATAAGGCTCCTATTGTTATATTATCAGAGGAACTTATAATGCACTTAGTTTAAAATCTGGTCACCTGCAAGACATTGATGGTATAGGCATTGTACCCATCTTTTTAATAACTTTGAACGGCCCAATCCAGATACTGGCCAACTTATGCTTCCACCCAAACCTGTGTTGATCATAGAATAGAACAATGTCCCAGCCTTTGTACTGGGCTAGCCCACTCCTCTGTACCTGATTGGCAGCCTAGTTCTTTATTTTCTTGGCTAATCTGAATGAGTACACTTTGGATTGCAATTTGATTAGAATATTGCAAGCGTCTCCAGATAATGTTGTGGGTCCATTCTGCTGGTATCTTCTACACAGTTATAGAGCAGCTCCAGAAGAGCAGGGTGTCTTCCATATAGCAATTGAAAGGGACTCTTACCCATGGTGGAATGATAGATAATGTTATATGCAAAGATGGCGGTGGAGAGGAGATTTACTCCAGTCTAAAGACCAATCTGCTACCAGTCTATGGACCATATGAATTAAAGTCCCATTCACTCGCCCAAAAATCCCATTAGACTCAGAGTGGTATGGGGTTGTTAGAACCATGTGGAAGGCCAAGAGTTCGTTCAGCTTTGGCAGGATGTGGGAAGTGAAGTTAGTCCCATTTATTGGTAAGAAAGGAACTGAGGGCAGTTATTTTGCTTGATAATACATTTCTATTATGAACATGTCTACTGTGATCGCCCCCATATCTCATATAATCTGTGCTTCAACCAATCTGGTCAAGTGGTTGATCACCACCAGAATATATTTGAACTGGTTAGCTCCCGTTGGCAGAGGGCCAATGACATCAATAGAAAATGTGCTAAGCAAAGTGTTGTTTCAACAAATGGTACAATGTCCTTTGGTGGAACAGCTTTTCCACTTGGCACTGATGGCAGCAGGATATCATTTCTAGCACGTCGAAATTCATGCTTTCTCAATAATTATGAGGGTGCAACATTTCCAATGTCTTGCACATGCCATCATGTCTGACATTCCTATGTGCACTAGTAACAAAGTTGGGCCTTGCTGAGGGTTGCAGGAAATTCACTGTGGAGTCGCCAATCCGCTTGTACACATCTCCATTCTGTTAAAAGAATCAGCCCATATTTTATTTAATGATTTTATGACTTGGGGCGGTTCATCATCATATGTTCCACTGAGCATTTTATTGTACATAAAGTCGCTAAGATCCGCTGTGAAGCTGTCAATCAAATTACGAGTTCAATATTGCAGTAAAAGTGTTTTGGCTCCTAATATGGGCGAAATTGGCCAAAAGACCCAGGCTGATTCTTAAGTGAACCCTTCGAATTGGGGAAATACAACTAATAAAAAACTCGGCCAAATAGCATGAGATTCAGTAGTCATATTGCACCAAACCAGCAGCGAAATCAAGGGAGCCCATCTGACGCCTCCTCATTCCACAGGCAGATTAGTCAAACCACCTACACGGGGCCAACCCTTTTATAGCTTCAGGAGGGGTCACCACAGGTGCAAAAATTTTCTCCAATGGTGATTGGGTTCAGTTTATCATCTTATTGCCTAACGGCTTGGTCCTGCCTACCATTGATCCTTCTGAAATCATTTCATTGAAGCAACGTGAGTTTTTGTAGACATGATAGGTTGAATTTCATATATTCTAATTTGGATGTTGTGTAGATTATACTGAATTCTTTGATCATCTCACTATGAAGCTCAAATTGTTTAAATACAAAACAGCGGCTGATTAATGGGAGTCTCTCTCTTCAACCTATCGCGCTCATTAATAAACATATAAAGAACCAGCTTTTTATTGTTATTTACGTTATATTATATTTATATAAGTGGTCTTTAAAGTCCTCAGAAAAAGTAGTTATTTTAGCAGTAGAGAATCAAATTTCTCCTGATTAAGTTGTTAAAATTAAGGGTATCCAGCACTAGCGTGCCACTAAAATCCCAGAAATCCAACAAGTGGTGCTCACTACAGGGGAACCTGTACACCACAATAAAATTTATTAAAAATGGAGCTTGGTGGGGAAACTACCCCTCACTATCTCCCCGCTTCAGTTAAGTCTAGGATCACTGCCTTAGTTTTACATCTAGCTAGTGGATTGTCCAAACTTAAAAAGCTCAAGTTGTCCCCCTCTCAAGGACTTTATGAAGCCGCTCACACCATACATAAACCCCCTTTTAGGCACAAGCTTAAACCAGGTGAGGGAAGTGTTGCTGTTTTCCTCTATTTGTATGAAGTTGCTATGGAAGGGGCAACGAACCATCTTAAAATTAAGTAACTCTTTCCTGCTTGAGTTGTGGCGCTCAAGAGATAATGTTTCTGCATATGGACACCCTCTGCACCTGGGTGGAGGTGAAGTAAGCACTCACTGAAGAATTCGGCTCTATAAAGTTAATCAGGCAAAAATAGGTCTTTATGTGCATTAGCCTGCAACAGGGAAAATAAATTCTCTCTTTTGCCAAATGTTTTTACATAAAAGCTCAACCCTTATTGATTGCAAAAAAATGCTACCCCTAGACGATTCTATTGTGTCTATATTGGCTGCCTTGGCGTCCCATTCCTCCTTGGAAATGCATTTCACCTCTTTAAAGCGCACTTTCAAAACTGTACGAGATATGAAGGAATATCTACAAGAGGTGGCTGATCTTGATGACTTGACCCTATGCAAGGGTCTCTGAACTAAGATGCTACGCCAACTATTTTAGCCTCTACTATGGCTTCTTCTCTCTGGAAAAATGCACCTATGGAGTTGCCATCACATACTGCTTCTTCCCATAATGATAATCAGATGGTAATGGATGTGATGAGGCAATAACCCATTAATCTTCAGCTCCAAAAACCCAGTTGGTGAAAGCAGTCGTTCCTTTGTCTTGCCCATCTGTTTCTCCAGAGCAGCCCTCTCAAGTGGTTTCACGCATGATCCTAAGTATAAACCTTTTTCTTGGGTGCTAATCGCCCCCGTTAACAATTGGGTTAAATGACCAGGGCACAAACGCTAAACCACTTGTTTCACAAAAACACACAGCCATTGAACGACCTAAAACTGGTGTAGAAGAAGCTTCCCTTTCCACGACGCTATCTTAATCAACCACTTAGCCAGCTAACTCTAGGTGTGAAACCTGTCTCTATGAGGAAACAAACCCCCTACTTTAAAGGTCGAAATTCGAGCTGTAAAAAATATCAACGCCTCCCCCAAAAGCTAATAAGGTGGAGGAGCCACCCAAAGACATATCATGCCCTAAAGGAAGTCCTAAACCTGCCTCACCCCCTTTGGCCTCCCTAACATGCATTGATAATCCCTCTGATGACGAATACGAAGGGGGTGGTGAAGATAGAGGTCACTATGTCTTAGGGAGCACAATATGAAGTGAAAATACCCAATAGGTTGAACCCTGGTAGAGTGGACTGAGCTAGGATTCCAACCAAAATTACCTCCGCCAAGTGTTGAGGGTATTTGAAGTCATTGACACTTCCAGTGACAATGACCAATTTATTGCCTTTTGATCCACCCAAGCCAGTGTGTTCATACCCTGCGGTCTATCCAAGAGAAATACCCTGAGACAGCCAAATGACTTGCTTCTAATCTCCAACTAAAGGAGGTTCTCACTCTTTCCCCCAATTTGGGTGGAACTTTAACTAAAGTGAAGGTTGTAGTCAATGGAGTGTGGGTTAAGGCTATCCTAGACACAGGGTCTCCAGTTAACGTTGTGTCATCAAAACTCATTAAAAAGATTAAATCTGGCCCCAATCATGACTACACTAAAAATTTGGGACTGCAGGTCCAAACAACACCTGCGCCATTGATGCGTACTCTTCTCTGCCCATATGTTTTCAGAAGCTCATCTTGTTTGCTCCTGCAGTGGCTCTAACTAACAATACCTATGATTTACTCATTGGTATCCGGTTAATGCTCAAGAATGAAGGGATTATTAACTTTAAGCAGGGTTATCTCTCCTTGCTTAACTAAGAATTTTCCTTGATTTTGACTAATGATGAGTTTAATAAAAAGGACTATGTTTTACAGTTAAGTATCTCTCTTCCACTTTATCCCTACATTATACCACAGCAGGACGACATACCAAACTGTTACCTCAAGTTAGTGGACACCCCTAGAAGGTATCCATTTCTTTTCTTCTGAAGAAGTGACTATCAATTCAGGCGAACAAAGGGTAGTTGACACGAAGATTACCATGAAGATCCCACACAATTGCCTACTGCACCTAATTAGCATTGATGGAGTTAGTCATTTGGAGCCCAGAGTTTTTCCAGGTGTGCTAGACCCTTCTTATCAACGACCCATCAAACTTCTGTTAGAAAATCTCATCAAGAAGGATATGGTTGTAAAAAAGTATCAAAAGATAGGGAGAGGCATGATGATTCCCCTTGAGGAAATAAAGCAAGTTTACAGTATTGGATCTATAGCGGATATGGTTTTACCCGCTGACCAGTTTTATTTTATCACTAGAGGTGCCCACCAAAAAGAGGAACCGCCACGCATCTTTATTTTCAAATGGTCCGAACAAAGGGATTATTAGAAATGAAAAATTCCTAACATGGCACCTCAGTTAACAGCCAAAGAAGCCATATCAGAAGGCGAGGAAGCTTTGAGGAAACTTTTTTCTGGCGCCTGCTTTAGCTGGTGGACCATGGCGAACAGCATTAAGGTGGGAGCATCAGTGACATGGGGCATAAGGAGGTATAGTTGTGGGTTTTCTTCATTTAAGAGGCCAACAGTGTCCATCGCCTCAACGTATTGAGAAGTTGATTCTCAGAAAAAGTGATGAGATCTGGCACACAAGTGAAAGAATTGATGCGCCGGCAGGTTTTGGGATAATCAGGGTTAAATTATGAAGTTTTTGCATCATCAATGAAAGCACAGCTCGCACCAAAAGCGAGCCTTTTAATTTCACTTTTTGCATCTTCCTCAAAATCATGGGGATATTCGGTATAGGAGAACCCTCATCAAAGGGGCTTTATCGCCACATGAAGTTGCTGGCGAAGTAGGATGTTAGGAAGGGGCAGCTGCAGCCTCAACTGCCACCCACTGACTAGTCTTTATGTACCTTACCTTCCATTCATATCTCCGATGAACTCACTCCAGTGAGTTGGAGAAGGTCCATACCTTGATCAAGGCCTACAGCAACATTTTCTCTAAATCTGACACTGACTATGGGCAAATGAAGAGTTGGACTCATAACATTGACATTCGTGATGTTCGTCTTTTTTTGCTCCAAACCCTGCCACAAATCAAAAGTTGAGGAGCAAAAGATGCGGAGGGATACAAACAGCTGCTGGAGGCTGGGTTTTTGGTGCCTTCCCAAAGCCCATGGTCATCCCCCTCCTATTGATAATGAAGAAAAACGGAGGTCATTGGGTAATTAGGTACTACTGTAAGCTTAACAACCTCACCAAGAAGGACAGTTACCCTATCCCCCGCATTGGTGAAGCTATGGACCAACTCTCTGGGTCTAAATTCTTCTCTGCCATGGACTTGACTAGCGGGTATTAGCAGATTGAACTTTCTCCACAGGATCAGGAGAAAAGCCCTTATCTGTATAGAGGGTTTGTCCAACCTAATCAGCTACCTCAGGGTTGTGTACTGCGCCTGCTACTTTTCAGCGGGCTATGGATCACATTCTCTAGGATCTTAAGCTGATCTGTGTGATTGTTTACCTCGGTGACTTCACAGTCTTCTCAAAAACGTTCAACGAGCAGTTCACACACCTAAAAGTGGTGTTTTAACGCTTGTGGGAATCCAACATCAAACCAAAGCCCTCCAGGTGTAATTTCTTCCAGAAGAAGCTGGATTTCTTGGGCACACCATCTCCCAAGATGGTATAAAACCTCTACAAGATAAGGTTAAAGCAATATCCAAGATGCCAGCACCTAAAACTCTTCGTGACATACAAGTCTTCTTGAGCATGATGGGGTACTACCATTAATTTATCCCAAAATCTGCCCAAAAGAAAGCCCCTTTTCCGCTTCCTGTCTAAGAACACACCCTTCTATTGTGGGTGCTGAACAACAGCCTGCGTTTGAGAGCTTGAAGGAGCTATTGTAAAAAAGGCCAATACTTCGCCACCCTGACTATGGCAAGCCCTTCATGTTATTCACGGATTCCTCTGATTATGCCGTTGGAGCTATCCTGGCTCAGTTAAATGAAAATGGGGTTGATATCCCATGTCTTATTGTAGTAAGATGCTTTCTAAGTCTGAGCGAAATTACAGCGTCACTGAGAGGGAGTGCTTGGCTGTCCTGATCGCTGTTAAACACTACCACTCTTTTCTATATGGGACAAACTTTAAAATTGATTACTGACCATGCTTCGTTTATGTGGTTACAAATTATGTATCCTGCTGGACGGTTGGCTCGCTGTGCTCTATGGCTCCAGCATTATGATATGACCATTGAGCATTGAGCAGGGACACGTCATATAAATGTTGATGGGTCAATGAGTCTACCTGTTCTTTACCTTGACAATAGTGAAGCTGAGTAGTTGCATGACCTCTTAATGACTCCTGATGCAAGGCTGATGAAGATGATCTATACAAAAGATGTTAGTACGACATTTTCACACCACAAAAGTGTAGAACGGGAAGTTATATAAGAAAATAGGGGTGAATTGGTTGCCTTATATAAGACCATCAGAGCGAGTACCTGTGATTTTGAAGTCCCATACCCTTCTAGGGAATAGAGGAGTATGGAAAACATGAGTGGGTTAAAGAGCGATATTACTTTAAGGGTATTATAGAGACAATAACTGAAGCTTGGATGCTTGTATGACCTGTAAAAAGCAATCCAGCTATAAGACAAGGTACCAGTATTAACCGACTACACCCCAACAACCTTTTCACACCATAAGTTTGGATGTAGTAGGGCCTCTACCTCAGATTACTGGGGAAAATAGTTATATCTTGGTCGGAATTGACCATTTCACCAAGTGGGCTGAGGCTGTGACTCTTTATGCTCAAATTTCTAAAGCCACAGCCACGTTTCTTCATCAGTACATATTTTCTCGCCATGGTTGTCCTCAGGTCCTACTTTGTGACAATGGGAAAAACTTCACCTCTCAAGTGGTGAAGATCCTTGCTACCTCCATGGGAACACAACAGCTTTTCTCGGCCCCATATAACACCTTGACAAATGGCACTGTGGAAAGTGCCAATGAGACCCTGGTCTCTATTTTACAAAAAATGGCCACTTCAACCCTCTTCACTGGGATCTTTACTTACCCAGTGCTCTCATGGCTTACCATATCAGCTATCACTGGATCCTCAAAATGTCGCCATTCTGAGTATTATAAGGGCAAGAACCCAGGGTGCCAGTGTTGCTAGCAAAAAATATTTTCTCTGATAAGACTGATCCTGGACAAGCTATGAAGAAGTTAGCCCAGCACAACTAGTTGCAATCAGAAGCAATGACCAACTTGGCAAAGTTGGTAACCAAAGAGGGATAAGAAGCTAATGAGCTCTGGGCCCCTCTACCTTTCAAGTGTCAGACTTGGTGCTATACTACCATAATTGTAACACTCCCAGAAGTGAGAAGCTCATGTATATCTGGGAAAGCCTTAAGTAATTGCTTATAAGCGTGGGGATGAATACACTATAAAATCCCTGGATACTTGAGTTACCATTAACCGCGTCCATGGCCAATTCTTGCACCCTTACTCTTCCCCTAACACTCTTAAAAGGGGTAAAGTTGGACAATTATAAGCCTGATATTGTAGTAAGAGTGTTTCGGCTCCTAATACAGAAGAAATTGGCCAAAAGACCCTGACCAATTCTTGGCGAAACCCTTCAAGTTGGGGCAATACATTTAATATAAACCTCGGCCAAATAGCACAAGATTTGGTAGTTGGATTGCCCCAAACCAACAGCAAAATTAAGAGAGCCCAGCCGAGGTCCCCCTTGTTCCATAAGCTGTTTAGTCAAACTACCTACATGGGGGCTACCCCTTTTATAGCCTCATGAGGGGTCCTCAGAGGTGCAAAAATCTTCCCCAACAGTTATTGGGTTCATTTTATCAAATTATTACTTAACGGCCTGGTCCTGCCTACCATTGATCCTTCTGAAACCAACTATTGAAGCAACGGGAGTTTTGATAGACCTGATAGGTTGAAATTTAATATTTCCAAATTTGATTGCTTTGTAGCTTATACTCAATTCTTTGGTCATCTATGAAGCTTGAATTGTTTAATTACAAAGCGGTGGCTAATTAATGGGTGTCTCTCTTCAACCTATCGCGCATATTAATTAAATTTATAAAAACCAGCTTTATTGTTATTTACGTTATATTATAATTATATAAGTGGTCAACAAATTTCCCATAAATAGTAATTATTTTAGCAGTAGAGATCGAATTTCTTCTGCTTAAATTGTTGAAAAACAGGGTATTCAGAACCAGCGTGCCACTAAAATCCCTGAGTTCCAACAGACGCCACCGTTGGCAATATTGACAAGCAAATAGCATTTTGATGTTTTGCACCATGTCAGAGGAGGATCTCAAAGTTGTAAGCCTGCAGCTTGAGGGCTCATAAAGCTAGGCGCCCCTCAGGCTCCTTGAGGTTCTGCAACCAGCATAACGAAGCATGATCCTTTAGGACCTTGAACTTCACTCCATTCAGATATACTATAAATTGCTTATACACATATATTACTGCTAAGCACTCCCACTCAGTCATGGTATAGTTACACTCATGGAAGTTCAGGGTTTGACTGCAGTATGCAACGGGGAGCTCCTCCCCCTCATCATCTTTTTGGAAATAGGACTGCCCCAACAGCGGAAAGGAAAGCATCCATCTGTACATTAAACTCTCTATCAAAATCAAAATAAAGCAGAACTGGTGCACTGCTCAGTGACATTTGAAGTATAACAAAGGAGCATTGTTGACTGTTCATTCATTAAAAATGCAGCATCCCTTTCTTAATAGATCAAACAGCGGACCTTTAAAATAATTAAAGCTAGGTATAAAGTGGCAGTAGTAGCTGACCATCCCAAAATATTTTGTATATCATGCTTACTGTATGGATTTGTCATCTTCTGGATAGCTTCCACTATGACTGGTTGGGGTTGCAGCCCTGTCACTTCAAACACATAACTGAGATACTCCAGATAATCCTGGAAAAAGTTAAATTTCTGGGGTTTAATTTCAAAGTTGGCCTCCGCAAGTCAGTGGAAGACCTCCTCTTGGTGGGTAAGATGCTCAGAGAATGTTTGTGAAAAGACATTGATATCATCAAGATACACAAGGACGCACAGCAGCTTCAGGTCACCGAGAATGGCGTCCATGGCCCGCTGAAATGTAGCCAGGGCATTACATAGCCATTGAGGCATACAGGTCAGTTGTAAAAGCCCCTTAGACGTGATAATGTCGCATTTCTCCTGTTCTGCCATGGGCAACTTGATTTTCGAATAGCCATATATAAAATCCATTGCTGAGAAGTAACAAGTTTCTCATAACTGATCCATCGCACCATCAATTCATGGTAAAGAGTATGAATCTTTTTCTGTTAATCCTGTTTAGCATCTGGTAGTTTATCACTACATGGTTGGTACCATCCTTCTTTTTTACAATTAGAATGGGAGAAGCTCACAGACCCTTGGATGGTTCAAGCATCCCTTGCTAAGAAGCTTTTTGATCTCTTTGGTTACTACTTCCTTTCGCCCTAGACCAGTGGATCAGAAAAGACTGTATGGGAGGATGATCCCCAGTGTCCAACTGATGGACCACTCCCCCAAGCTCTTCCTAAGTCATGATTGTCAGCAGCAGAAATCTCCTTATATTTTTTGAATAAAGATATTGCTTGATCCTTCTGTTCTTCCAATAACTCAACTTAATTTTTGTGCAATACCACCATCATTATGTCAGGGTGCAAATTAATTGGTAACTCAAATTCATCCAGCAACCCAAACTCGTGAACTTGGAGGACCTCTTCAACAGGTATCAAATGTAAATACACCACTATTTGATGTTAGCGGATCCACATTGGTACATGCTGCAAAATTGCTAAAAACCTTGATCTCCTCATGTCCCAAGAGTATAATGCCTGTAGCATGTAAGGGTAAAGCCGCGATTTCTGGTAAGGCCCAATGACTTTCCCATAGAGTATGGCTGGCACTTCTACCTCCAATTCTGTGTTCACTATGGCTTGGTGTCTAAAAGGAATAGATAAAGGGCCAGCAGAGCGAAGAGGTAGCCCATGATATTCATATATCTGCTGGGGGAAGGGCTCAGGTCTTACTCTTTAGTCGATGGTAACAAACCAGGGTCACCCCATCACTGTATGCAAGGTTAATAAATCCCATGATCACCGGATCCTTTGGCACTCCGCTGCAGTAAACTAATTGGGATCCGTTGTACCAAAAGTTTGAACTTCTCCTCTGTCATGTCAATGATAGCACCAAAGTGTCTCAGAAAGGTGGTTCCAATTAACAAAACATAATTTCTGTTTGGTAACACTATCACTGGGGCTACCACAAGAATTGACCCAAACCATAATGGAAGCGCGCTGTACGCTACCTCAGAGACTGTGCTTTCCACGCTTGCAGTCCCATTCACCATACATTGTTCTACATCAAGCTTTAATGTCAACTTCACCAACAGCTTCGTGGAAACTATGGCGGCTGGGGCACCCGTATCTACTAGCAAACAGACTCATGTTTTGGCTAAAAAATGTCAAAGCATGTACAATCAGAGTTGGATGAATTCTGATTATTCAAAAGTGGACAATTATGGATCTCCTATTTCAAAAGCTCATAATACCCTCCCCAACTTAGGGCACTCATAACAATAGCAGCCACAGAGAGGGCAGCATTCATTCCTTTTAAGAGAAGCGCATCAGAGGATGGATTTGGATCCTCTTTAGAAATTTGGTCAGCCATTTGACAGGCATAAGGCTTCAGTAGCTCCTGAGGTCCATCTTCTGCCATGTCATTTGTTTGCGCTCATGTCAATACATTCACCCCTCCAACTGGCTGCTGATATAGGAATGAGTCATCATACTTAGAGACTTCAGCTGCAGGTTCATGGTTAAGTTCAGGTGGAAATTTTGAATTTGTAATAGTGGAGGTAGAGAGTCCCATCTTTACTCCGCTCTGACTTTTCCCTGATAGTACTGATCCTGCTGCATGTGATGGACCTGATGACTGAGGCAAAATCATGCCAAGTGCCCCGACCAACTGCATTCATAACAATTGACACCATAGGGCCTGCATCCTTGATTGTTGTAAGATGACCCATGCTGAAAGTTAAACTGAGGTCGAGCGGTGTAAACAGTCCCAACCTGATAGGTGAACTGCTGATGGCAACTTAGTTGAGGGCGAGGCGCATAGTGACAATAAGACTGGATATTACTAGATGGACTCTAGAAAGGGGTTAATCTCTCCAGTTAAGATAGTTTGGCAACGGATGTGGTAGGTTTCTGCTCTGCATTGGGTATAGGACAGGCAACGGATAGACAGTGCAAAATGAAAATGATTTTAAGCAAGAGATGTTGTCCTCTAAATATGGATCCGAAACATTGTAAAGATCATAGTATGGCTTTACTGCGGAGATCATTGCAATGCACACATCAGAGTCAGATAAAGTCTCTTCTACAATTAACATGAGAGCTTTCACCATGAATTAATCAATAAATGCGGTGAAGGTCTCATTATGTTGAAACCCAATGGTCAAGAAGTTAGAATTTCACTGCAACATCTTTGCAGTCCCCCAAATAACCGCAGCACCATATCCTTCACTTCCTGATTGTAAAGGAACTGATTGGAAGGTAGCAAGTAACTTGGTCAGCACTTCCTGCATCCAAGGTGGATGTTAACAATTTCGCTCTCCACCAATATGAAGCTTCTTCAATTGCAAACTCAAATCGCTTAATGAACCCATGAATATTCTCATCATGATAGAACGGAGGCAGCTTATCACTACAACCTCCAGAAGAAGTTCATCCTGCCTTTTAAACACCGGTCCAAGGTAATTTTGAGCTCTACATATTCAAAAAGTGAAGATTAACGTTAAGATTTTCTATTAAAACAAGACTGATGCGCCATGTTTGACAACTGAATTTTAATTTTTTTATGATTGATCAATGAGCCCCCTGTAGTGAGCACCAATGTTATAAAATTGGCGGAATTGTTAAGATAATTTGAAGGGGTTTTCACAAGATTAATCCCACTGAACAATAGGGCTGATGGTATGAAAATTGTCATCATCAAAACAATGCAATAAACTTCTAAATAAATATGGAGCAACTGCCCCAACGGCACCTAAATTTTAATCTAATACTTTCAGCGGATTTTTCCTGGTCTGCTCACTCTCTTCTATCAACAAACTCTACCTCTTCATTCTCTGGTATCACTGATTCAGCAGCCTCGTTCAACATTGACCATTTTCTTGGTCTATTTGTTCTGTCATATTCTTGTTGGTTCCATCAGATCTTCATTCATTAAATTCATGATTGCCTAATTTAAGGTGATTTATTAACTACTCATCATAAATCAACATCCCTTAATCGCCTTATTTGAAATATGATTTACTAATCATCCACTCTCAACAAATATAGCCTTTTCCTAAGGCGCTTGAATAATTGTGACTCATATAATGGTATGCGGATTCCACACATTCTGCCATAATGACTTAGGGCTTATCATCTAGTCATATCAGAATCGCAACAGACACTATTTTTGGTTATAAGGTTATTTTGTTCATGCACATCCAAAGTCCATCTACACATGACACTAGATGGTTTACTCCATCAGAATCAAATTGGGATAACACCACCCCTACACCAATGAATGAAGCATCCATCTGAACAATAAATGGGCAATATAGTTTGGATACATCAAAATAGATGCTTTAGTAAGACATAGCCCTAAATGATTGAAGGCCAGCTGTAGATTCCCCATCTATTTAAATAATAATCCAGTCTTAAGAAGGTGAAATAATGGCACACTTATCTTACTATAATTTTTCACTAACTGGAAGTAAAAGCCAATTCCAAGGAATACATGAATATAGCGCTTGCTACTTGGCCAGAAAATATTCTTGATAACCTCAACCTTAGCAGACTGAGGCCATAAGCCTTATTTATCAAAATGACAAATCCCAGATTATTAAGTTGCTCATGGAAGAAATTACACTTATAGTGTTTGTTTTTAAATCGGCTTTGTCAAACTGGCGGAAACCTCCTCTAAGTTCTGCAGATGCTCTTTAAAAGTTTTATAAAAGATATTTATAACATCAAAAATAAACTAGTACACAGGTTTTTTAGATACCCTAAAATGCTATCCATAGCACACTGGAACGTCGCTAGAGCGTTACTCAACTCTTGAGGCATCCTAGTGGGTTGGTTTAGACCCTGATTAGTAAATATCACGCACTTCTTTAGTTCTTCTTTAAAGAAACTTTTTGGATTTTCGGTTTAAGAAAAGGCTCACTGGTGCTTCTTTTACCGCAAATCCAACAATAGGAGTGATGGGCTCTACTCACCACTTATATGAAAATAGCAAAAATAAACAAATAAAAAAATGTTAATTTTTAAGAGGTTTATTATGTGCCACACAGGGGTAAAAAGATAGTATCTACTTAATAAATAAATAAAGGTATTTAAAACGTCGAGGCTTGATGTTTATATAACTTGGGAATTTCAAAATTTACTAGTATGTGATTTCAGCTTATTGAATCTCTGAAAATTTGCTTCCTTTAGGCTGAACAACAAATGAGGGAATCTTTTGGGGAAAAAGTACCCATGGGTATTGAACTAATATATTCTAAATAATCCCCTTTCACTAAAAATATTGCACCTTGGGGGACCCCTGCCACGCCTATGATAAGGGGGTGGTCCCCACATAGGTGAATGAAGGGACTAGATATGGTGAAGGCGAACCCTTTGATGGGTGCCCCAAAATAGGCTGTGAGGTTAGAGGAATCTGATTTCCTGAAGAGGTTCTATTTGCCTAATTAGTAATTATAAAAGTTACTCCCGAGTTGCAGGGTTCCACCAAGAATTGGACAAGGTCTTTTGGCTGAGAAAATTGTTAATAAAATTGATATCTTTAGTATTGTGGAATTGTAAATGTCAAGCTCTCTTTCCACTTAATGTAACTTTCTGTTTAAAGTATATGAAAAACAAGAAAGTAAATTTCAATTGCCTGATGTAGTTTCGCTCTGATGTCCTCAGATTCTCAACCAGCTGCTTCAGTGTGGGGCAGAAGCGAAACTCCCCCTGCCATTTTCCATCCAGCAGATAAACGCATTAGGGACTGGCTCACCAAGTCATTCCAAACTCATGTAATGATTCGTTCCTCTTAAGGATTTCAACGCCCACCTTGCTCATACCCAAGTGAATTCTCGCTGCCCCTGGTGCTACCCCAGAGCAACATGTGCTATGGACTAAGGGTCGACTATGAGAAACTAAACTATATCACAACCAAGCCATTATTGAAATGATACAGGTGGTGATGATTACCAGTTTTATTGATTTTAACCCCTATAAAGGGGTGTTTCAACTTTGGCTTCACCTGTTAAGCTGACACTGCACTGTGGCAACTGTGCCCCTGGTACTCCAGGGTACCCCTCTTCCCACAATTTGGACCCAGCTCCCAGTGGACACCACTTTGGTGGTCCAGTTTGCTGGTTTGCCCACCCACCTCCCCCCTGCAGTGCTCCACAAGGAACTGATGGAAGGTTTGGCAGCCTATGGCTCAAACCCCATCTTACAATTTGTGGTCCCAAATGGGGCCACACGCCTCGCTGGGCCACAGGCATATGCCATGATCAGCCCTGATTTTAGTAAAATCGCTGTGTTGATTCCCCAATGCACTGTTATTCCTTCTGCCCCTGACCATCCATTTTGGGCCCACGTCAAGGGCGGGCGGACAATCTGTCCATCCTGTTTTGAGCTGGACACCAAAACGCAAGCGCCCCTCCTTAGCCACTTCTGACGGATCAGATTATTCGTCAGCTGACCTCCAATCCGCTGCCCACCCTGCACCAGTTCCAGCATGGGGTACAATTCTATCTCTCTCCCCCCAAAGCCTGAGGCTGCAGCTGCACCTGCAGCCACTAATCAGCCTCCTCCTCACCTCAGTGCCACACATGATTCTTCCAATCAAGCACCAGCTTGCACCCCAGTTTGATCCCATGCTTCCTCCAATGAATCAACCAAACCTCAACCCTTACACCGATTCCCCAAATCAATTCATTCATAACCCATTGGAGTTATTGGCTGAAATTGACAAATCAGGTAAGATCATTGAAGAACCATATCTGCAAATCGAGCGGTTCATTAATGCAGAATGGGACGCCAGGTACCCCCCTCATCTATATACCCCACAGCCAAATGCTGAATCATTTTGCAGTGACCATCAGCTTGCAGTCAAAGCAGCTGTAACACCATATTGTCATCTCCTCCACAAAGCTGTTGTTAAATCAGTGGCGATGCTCACAGGAGGTATTCCCCCTCCTGTTATCCCCTCAACCCTCACCACAAAAAGTAAAATCAAAGTAAATCAGTTACACAAAAATGTTAACGACGCTATCCAGAATGTGGTAATTGTAGCACGGAATCCTAAAGCTAAGTTTACCTGAACAAATAGTGCAACGTTCATTTAAACTCCCAGACGCCCGCGTTAAAGCTGAAAAAGCTTTAGCCAAATATATTAGTGCCAATTTCCTAGCTGGAAATATCCATGAAATACCAGTCATTAGTGATATTGAACCACATTCTGCCAATGCCCCGACGCCCTTACTATTCTCCTTGACACATACCCTACTCTGGGAGGAGGAAGATGTCGCCAAAGATGAGCCCCCCAATACCCCTCTTTTTCTGCCATGGAGAAATAAGCAGTTTCCGCTGCCAACCCAGTTGGTTGTTTTCATTTGAAGTGTTGAATTCAATCAGCTCATCTTATGCGTTTTGTTTGAATCAATTTGTTACGTTAGTTTTTAGTTTTAATTTTTAGTTTTGTTAATGTCTGTCCCTGGTTGGCTTACCTCTAATAAACGAAGGAATTGTAAATGTCCAACATTGCCTTTATACAGCTGAGGTTTACCTACAACATTCTTATTATGAAGCCTAGGAGGCAAATGTCAACACAACTCACTCTGCTAATATCCATAGTAAAATCTATAGTAAAGAAATACTATGTGCCACCCAAGTGGCCTAACGCATCATCAATGTGAGGTAGCAGATAAGAATCTTTTTTGGTGATACAGTTGATTTTTCAGTAGTCAATTACCACACAATTTGATTCATCATTCTTTTATAAATAGCCAAAACTGGGGAAGCCCATGGACCCTTAAAGGCATTAACATCCCTAACTGCACATGTTGGCTAATAAATTGGTAAAAAACCTCATCTGAAACTTTTCTTTCTCGTTGCAATCACTTTTGCAACCTATTCAATTCAAGTCTAGATCTAGTTTGATAATCTCACAGAGGAGATTAGTCTGCGACCATGTTAGGGAGCAGTTGGGCAAGTAAGATAAGAGGAGCAGGTGGAAGGCCCGCGGCCTCCAACATCTGAAAACGCCCCAGAGAAACTGGCAGAATAGAATTTTTTTTTAAAAACTGGCAGTCACTATTTCCCCAGAAATCCTCACATGGCAAGCCCGATGCAACCTTTACATCAACACGCCGCACTCTCAGCCACTTTTGCCGGTGGAATATGGAGTCTGTGTGTTTCTGGACATCCAACAAGTGGCTTTATAGGAAAAATTTTGTGGGGATGTGCACACCTTTTTCCCAACCGCGGTGTACATCGCACCTCACTCCAGGTCATGCGGTTGGCTGGACCTAGGTTTCAAAAACAAAGAAGCAGCAGATGAGGCTGCTGAGGTGCATGTAGTAATTGACCTCCCAAAGGGCAACGGGTTGTCAAAACCAAATGCACCAGATGGATGAAATCCAATCAAATTTTCCTCACGTTTGACTTTTTGCCTACTATGGTAAAACGTGACATTTTGGAGCAACACCTGAAGGATGGTCTCGCCATTTACGGGGAAATACAATTTTTAAAATGCAACGCTTTACACTGATGCCACACATGTGCACCGGCAAAGCCATTGCAGTTCTGACCCCAACTGAGGAGATCGTTAAGGACCTAACCCAGATCCCGCACTCCACTTTTATTGATATCGCAGGGCATACCACCCATCCTTTCCGGGTGACCGTGGACAGCGCACCCCCCATCTGCACCCACTGTGACACATTCAGCCATAAGGTGCATGCATGCCCCACCAAGGAGGGCGTCACATTCCAAGAGCACCCCTCAGCGGCCATGGCCACCAGAGAGGCGCACTACAAACCAACTGTAAGCACCAAAAAGGCTTTCCCATGGGGAGCACAAGGCTGCTAAATACTAGTAAAGCCTATCTCCCTGCAAGAGCGGAAGAAGGCCAAGCAGGCCCACAGGGCCACGGCTAAGGAAGCGGCCAAAGCCATCACCGCTATCCCACACTCCCAACGCCAGGAGGACATTGAAACCTTCGCGGTGGAAGCAACTTGGGAATCCATCAACCAATCAGATTAAAGAGCTCATACTGATTGGGCCACCCAATATGAGGATCTGATGGGTGACTCAAATTCTCCTGATCTTTGCAACCAAGCTCCAGTTGAAACTGACTTGGCCTTCAACCTACCTGAAAATTTTTTTTCACCCCACTCAATGGTGCACCAAACTCATCCGCACCGCAAAAAATTCGTCCAAAATTGGGGAAACAAAAAGCGAATGCAAAAGCCAACGCAACTCTTTCTGCAAAAATTAACAAAAATACCAATAGCATTGCTGCAAACACCTGCGCTGCCATGAAGGCCCGCGGGGAACTAGAGGAGGTTAGTGGGCCCAGGTGCCCACCCCCTCACACCTAAGGTGCAATGGGGGAAACCTTCACTTTAGGTATGCTGAATATCGCCAGACTCAAGGCCTCACCGTCCTGGGCTAGAAAACTGAGTTTTTTACAACAAAATTTACCCGTGGATATCCTGGCCATCCAGGAGTCCCACTGTCCACGAGATTCCAAGGAGGCTTGGAAAATCATGCTCCTCCCATCCCTATCCTTTTGGTCAGAGCACTGTGGGGTTCTAGTTTGGAGAAACAATTCCTTCAAATTTTTATCATCAGAAACCTTCCTCAATGGCTGAGCCCTTGTTGTCACTTTCTCATGGGCTGACATGGCGCACGCTATCATCAACATCTATGCCCCAAATGGTGCACGAGAGCATCAAGAATTTTTCTCATTAGTCAAATCCCTCCTGCTACCCCCAGATCCATTTGTAGTTGGCGACATGAACTGTTGGCTAAAAACACCAACAGACTGATGGCCTTCCTCCTCCCACGCCCCCCAGGGTCACGTAGAACTGTGCGTTTTAAAGGCCACCCTTAGGTTAATGGATGTGCTGCTGCAGCATGCCCCACTGCACGAAAACATGATGCGCCCCCACGTCCACAATGGCCAATTAAGGTCCATGTCCCGCATTGACCTTATCCTTATGCTGGCGAAATTCCAACCCCACATTTCCCACTTTAAAACAACAAAAATGGAATTTTCTGACCACTGAAAGATCTCAAAATACCTACCACCTACCCAACACAGTGGCTAAGGCCCCACATTGGTGCAAGCTCCACCCCCCAAACTTGCGTCGCCAGGATTTTCCGCTTGGGTGGAATCAGCAACTTTGGCAAAAGAGTTTGTGGCACCGTTTTGCGCGGACCCCATCTCCACATGGGCAGCCTTCAAAGAGGATACCATACGCCACTCTCACCACCTCTCCTCCTGACGCTCATGAGCCACATCAGCTGTCATCTCACGCAGTCTGGAAGAGTTGGCACACCTGGAGTCCAACATCCCAGCTACAGGATACAACCCTGCATGGGGTAGGAAGTGGGCAGAGGCAGCCGCCCACCTCAACGTGCTCAAAAGGCAACACAAACATCGGGTTTGTGTTCAATACAGGTCCAAATACATCACAAAGGGCGACAAGTGCATCGCATATTTTTTTTAAAAATTTTTTGCACCACGCTAGAGCGTGGCCTGCACACAGGTGCGAAGATTGGATGATTCCATAGTGAATATGCCAGCCAAAGTGGCAATCAAAACACAGAATTATTACTCTGAGTTATACTAATCTGATCCAATTCAGCCAGCTGAAGTGGCGGAATTTCTCAACCGAGCCCACATCCACACCATTTCTTGATACCCAGAAATAATTAATTTGATTACTCCGAAAAAATTATGGACAGCCAATCGCAGTGCACCTAACAGGAAATGCCCAGGCTCAGATGGTATTCCACATGAATTTTACAAAAGTACTTCAAATATATATCCCCACTACTGCTCGCCTCACTTAACCAGAGCCTGTTGGAAACGCACCTCCTACCAGGAGGTCAAGAGGCCTTTACCGTCACACTCTTCAAGAAAGGGGATAAGCTAGACTTAGCCAACTGGCGCCCCATTTCTTTAACTAACACAAATAATAAAATTTTAACAAAAATCATGGCTAACCATTTAGGGATTATAGCATCTGCCACCCTCTCCCCAGAACAATTTGGTTTCATACCCAGAAGATCGATTTGGGATAACGTGCACTCTGTGGCTAATGCATGTCAGTCCACAGCCTCTGGGGCACTTGTATTCTTGGACCAACAGAAGGCCTGTGATAGAGTAAACTGGGAATACCTCAGGGCCTGCCTCCATCAATTACGCTTACCCCCTCGCTTCATCAACTGGGTGATTCTGCTCACAGAATCTGCAACAATGGCAGTATGTGGCCCTGGCTTCCTGACGGAAGTAGTTCACCCTCTTAGGGGCTTGCGACAAGGGGAATCACTTAGCCCACTCTTATAAAACTTCAGCCTTGACCCACTACTTCGAAATGTGAATGCCCAACTCACTGGGGTCCATGTGCCAGGCCAAGCCCCAGTCAAGATGATGGCGTTTGCAGATGATTATGTGGTCGGGGTGTCTAGAAATCAATATGCACGCACACTTGAAGCTCTCATCCAGGAGTATTCCCGGGTAAGTAACGCGGCACTAAACGCTTTTAAAAACCAAAATCATCCTCCTTGGTCAGTCTCAGAACTGCTGGGCTCCAGCAACTAGTTCCCAGCCCAGCCCATCTGCTCGCACATGTCCTCGCCCCCCCAGCTCAAACAACACCGCCCCACTGGTGCTCCCCTTCATGCCACGCCCTACCATAGGGCCAGTCCGCCATCTGGGCGTGTGGGTGGAAGCAGGCGGATACCATCAGCATTAATGGAGAGTCATATTCTAGACAACGTGACGAAGCGAATCGCCTCTCTCAGAGCCCACCCTACTTCCCTTACTGGCAGGGTTGTTTTAGCCAGCTCTATGCTCCTCTCCAAAGTCTGGTTTGGAGCCCACGTCATCCCCTTCTCCCCAAGCTTCTTCAAATCCTTGTATGCCCTGCTGCAAGGATGGCTTTAGTCAAGCCGCCCTCCACCAGTATGGCTATAGGTCATGTTTGGCCCTTATCATCAAGGTGGCATGGGTCTGCTCGACTTCAGAGCCCATGCTGCCAAGACCTTGGGTACCTGGATAGCGGCTGTCACTGCCCCTACGCTCCCCTCTCAACACTGGTCCCGCGCCTTGGACCTCAACAATCCATCAAACCCCCACTCCCTGATGAAATAACTGGCTTCACACCCATCGGCCACAGGCCCTCACGGCACCAAAACCCACTACAAACGAATCCTCCTCTCCATGCTGAGCGCTGAGTGGATAATTTGTATTAGCGGGCATACAACCCAAAGAGGCCGCCCCTTTCATCAGTTCACACAAGAGGTACAGGGGCTACCCATCCAAGATGGCGTGATCCCCACACGACCCCTTGTCCTATCCAGGGTGGACTACCTGGACATGATGGACATCCCTTATTCCATTATGACCCAGAAGACTATTTGGAAATACGCACACCACACTCTGTTGCAGCCTCAAATTCGTTCCCATGTGTGGCGCTGCCTGAGGCGTGTGTATCGTACAGCTGAGCGCTCTAACGCTTTACACTCATCCTGTGTCGTGTGTGGCCAGTATGGAACGCTGTTCCACCACCTGGAGAAGTGTCCTACCTCTAAAGTGATATGGCGCGAAGTTCAACGTCTGCTGGGCCAGGATCAAACACATCCCTTCAGTATGTCAAGAGATATGTTTGTTTTATCAATGGCCTCCCCCTTTCACCCTCCCTCCATGCTCTGGTGGTTGCAATCGCCATGTGGACCATCTATAAAATTGTCTTGGACGCCATTGCAGGCTCCACCCCCACCCTCCCAGAAGCTGTCCACAGATTCTGGTCTCATTTGGTGAACCACTTTCAAGCGTGGATGTTTGGATACCTCCCACTGCATTGCTGACAGCTGGTCTCCTCCTGGTTCCCAGTTTGGTTCATCAAGTCAGACCCCTTCCTCCACATGTGTTCAATTGAGGCTACGGCCCCTTCACACGTTCCCTCCCCCTCCCCATAAGTGGCGTTCCCGCTGGCAACAAGAGATAGCATCGCTTCACTGGGGTGCCTTCCCTGTTACTAAGTTTTGTCCCTTTTTTGGGTCATATATAGAAGTGTCCGTTCATGGTCGGCCTTCCCCACAATAAATAATTAAAAAAACCTCATCCGCTACTTGGAACGCTTGATAGGATTGAGGTAAATTGGTAGATAATCTCCAGTATTGATTCTGTGTAACACATTGTGTACACAATCCAAATCATAGTCATATTTGCAAAGATATTACTATACATATCAAATAATGCTACACTAAATCGTTTTGGTCCTCCATCAACCCAGAGAGACGTTCCCTAGGTACCAAAGAATATACCAATTTGCACTTGTTGCCTTTAAGCCCAAGTTTATATAAATATTAAATTAATGGATACTGGATACCCCTTCTATGGGTAAAATATGAACAAAAGTGACTATCTGGTGCCACTTAATTTTTCATGGGTCGCAAAATCGACCATGGGCTCCGCTAGTTGGCAGGACACCAGTATGAAGACTGGTTGGCCCTTGCCGTTTTGTCTTAAGCATGGGGCCAGTAGCACCGGCTGACCCCTTGGCATCTCACCCACGCCATTTAAGGATCCCCCAGCCTCATTTCCTAAACAATGAAATACATAAAACTTAATTCATAAAATAGAGTGGGCAAAAGGGTTTTTTGTTTATTGAAAGGGAAGCGCCAGGTATTTATAATATTTAAAAAGGATTACTATGCCCACTGCCAACCTATCAGCTCTACAGCTGATTCTTCCAGCCAACCACTCATCTCAGACTTCCACTGCGCTATTTCTCTTCCCTGGCATCAACCCTCTTGCCCCATCCTTCCCAATGTCCAAATAAGTTTTGGCTCATCATCAGCCTTAAGTCACCAGTAAGCTGTATAAAGGGTTAATCTAAATAAACGTCAAGTTTGAATTTGACCTTCAAGTTGATAATAATATGCTGGAAACAGCTTTGGTCAATCGCTTTGACTCAGAATACCTTGGCATCTTTCCAACATCTCATCTCGACTTGTCTCAGTCACTTTTATTAGGAATCGCCTTATTCAGGAAATAATTGATTATAATAAATGAGGCGCCGGAAACAACCTTGCTGCCTTGAACTCATAAATGTTGGATCCTCTGACATTGAATTTATAGTACAGGCAGTAAAATCATAGGGGGACAATTAAAGTGTTTACATCATCTTTCTGCTGGAAATCCCACAACAGTCCACAAATGGCAGTTGGCGTTGAGCACGGATTCCGCTGACTGATACTAATTGAATCATCCTCAGCTATTGGTTGCCAGTGATCTTATACTAATTTGGGGCCACCGATTGGCCCCACTCAAGCCTAAATACCAAAAAGGCGGAATACTAATTTTGGCTCAACCCAAATTGGGGGAGCAACTAACCAGCAATCATATCAAACACCGCGAAATTTAGTCAATGAGCCATTCCGCCAGGATTTGCCATTTCATCCCAAATAATGATTAATCATTAAAGGATTCCATCTGGCTAAATTTCTGATATTTCCTCCCCCCACTTAACCATATGGTAATCCTCCTAAATCCTGCCTCAGCGTGTGGGGTAGGCGCTCAGGGCTTGCCCCTCCCTTCCACCAACAACCGCTGAAATCCTCACCACAGTGGCACATCCCTGCCACCTCATCACCAACCCACCAGCTACTTAAGCACCAACCAGCAGAGCCCCCAGTAGTGAGCACCACTGTCGTGTTTTACAGTTAAAGCTTAAACTGCCATGAATTGAATTACATCTCGACTGAGTGGGAGTGCTTGGTGTTGATTTTTGCGTATAAAAAGTTTTAAATATACCTATATGGGGTAAAATTCCAAGTGGTGATGGATCATGCATCCTTGCATTGACTGCAGAATCTCCATGAACCTGAAGGATGGTTTTCACGATGGGCGTTGAAGCTCAAATTTATATGATTTTGAGATTATACACCAGCTAGAGCAAAACGTCAAAATGTGGATTGTCTTTCATGACTACCAACAGTTGCTATTATAAAAGATTTAGCCGACAAAATTTATGAGAAGATGATGGTGGAAAAATTACATGACTAGCTGCTGCAAGTGATCAAAGTGCTAGAGGGACTTAGGCAGGATACTTTCCTACACAATGGGGAACTATATAAGCATATTGAGGACTTGACACTGAGTTTCCCTAAACCTTCTGCTATACCCTCATTAATTATGGATACCCATTAGATGGTAGGACATAAAGGATTTTGAAAAACATTGGAGTCTTTGAAACCCTGCTACTATTGGGAGATTATGCATTATGATGTGTTGGAAACAATAAGCTGTTGCCATCAGTGTCAAGTGGAGAAGCCTTTCCACAAGAAGAGCACATATCAGCTGGATAAACCTAGATTCTCCTGGCATACCATTTCCCTTGATGTAGTGGGATCTCTGCCAACTGGCGCAGACCGATCTAAGGTTATAAATGTAGCCATTGATCATTTGATGAGATGTGTGGAAGCCAGGACAATTAATTACTTGTGAGCGGTCACTACAGCCAAGTATATTATGGAATGTGTTATAAGTGACATGTCTGACTGAAGTTCATTCTATCAGACAACGAAACTAATTTCACTTTGCACATCTTGATTAAGTTGAACAAGTTGATGGCAATCCGCGGAGTTTTGACTACACCCTACCATCTGGAATTGAGTGGAATGGGTCAACGGAACTTTAGTGAACATACTCTGTAAGTTGGTGAAGGATTGATCCTTGGAATGGAGTATCCTCCTACCTACAGATGTGTTAGTGTATAATATCAGCTATCATTTGTCCACTGGTAAGAGCCCTTTACAACTGTTTTATGGCCGACATACAGCCCTGCCTGCTCTGCTTTACTCATGTATAGATTAAACTGGTGGTGTGGAACCACAGTGGTATTTCTAAAATATAATGGAAATGCTGATCAAAATACAAATGGAAGCCTATTCTACCATTTTGGTGAAGAAGATTTACAATCAGGCAGCCGCCCAGAAAAGATTCAGCTGACTTCCGCTGTTCTCTGTAAAATATCATGTCTTGTTTCATGATCAACATGGATTTTGGCAGAAAAAAAACTCTCTAACAGCTTGGCTGGGCCATTCGAGATAATTGAGAAGAATGGTATGGATGCCTACACCATTAAGGAACATGTGGGTGGTCAGATTATCAACTGAGTTCACACAAAGTTTCTTCAATTATATAAGCAATAGTAGCATATTGTCCAGTCAAAGGGGTAATGTCAAGAAGTTGATATGATTAGTTAATACACTAAGCATCCCAGAGAATCAGAAGTTATAGTTGAGACAAGTCTTAATATTGAACTGAAAAGATATATAGATGAAATTTGAATTGATTGAAGTGTTGATTGTTTGGCGAATAAAGAGAAATTCTACCAAAAGCTCAAGATAGACAAAAACTCTTAGAAAAGTGAAAACGAATAGGAGATTACCAAGCAGATGATGGATTCAGCTTTGGAGAAAAAGATTTAAGAGTTAAATGAAAAATTAAGATGGGGTTTTTTGGAAGGTTCAGAAGATAAGTCTGCGATTATTATAAGTTAAATAAAGTAAATATAGGGGCAATAACTCCATATATCATTTATTAGGTTTTTATCAGAGTTGGCGATCTCCATATCATCTAGTTTGGCTGCTCTGTGGCTAATACCCTGTGTAAAACAACTTGGCGGAATCAAGCCGTTACTCCAAAAAATCAACACAGAGTCAGGATAAAAGTTAGCTAACAGCACCTGAATTTCTCAGTGTTTTAGCAGAATAAGCTAAGGCGTGATGACAGGTTACAAATGTTAACGGCCAAATGAGGCAGCTATCTCACTGTATAAATCTTGAGTAACACCCAAAGTGATTTTGGTCCCTACTATAATTTTATAATCCAGAGGTGAAAGTTAGGTTCTGATTAGCTCATAATGGATACCTTTATATTCTACAATCTGGTTACTTAAACAACAGGTAAAGGTACGTAGCATTAGTATAATTAATTGGCACTATACCATTCTTTAATGCAAGTTTAAAAACCCTTGTTTTTAGTCCGCCTGGACCTCATTGTTGATTTTATTTTAAATTAATTGGGTTAGGCCAACCAGGGGACAGGCATTATTGATATGAATTATATGTAATGGGATAGAAGGAAAGTGAAGTAGAACGAGATTTAGGCATCCCAGAGTAGATGAGCTAGCCCTGTTGCCAGCTGGTACTGACAGGTGTATGGGGATTGGATGTCCTAATTACAAGGGGCTTCCCTTACCATGGAGCAGGTGTAAAGGAAAAGATCCGCATGTAGAAACCAGGCTGGAAATAGGACTCAACAAGTAATTGTTGCTTCAGCTTCATGCATCCGTATAGTCAGGCTTAAAAGCGTTCCAGTAGGTGTAGATGAAATCTTATGATTTTCCCACGGATGGTCAGCACAATTCCCTTTAATGCATTTAGAGCTATAATGTGGATTGTCCACAGTGTAATGGCGACTATAAGGGTCTTGAGTGTGGGTGGTATTGGGGATACAAGTTGGAGTGCGAGGAGGCTTATGGAGATCGAGAGCTCCTGGTCATTGTGGGGTTTAAGCAGATGCGCAACTTAACGCATATGGTTCTAGATGGTGGGCATGCTTCAAGGTGGTGGTATAGTGTGCCATACTCTCCACACACAGTGCATGTTGCATGGAGAGAATTATAGTGGTCCACTGTCATGTAGGTTCTTCTGAGGCAGCGCCAGGTGTTAGCTCTTACCCTTGGCTGAAGGAGTGAATGATGTGCGAGCCTTCATATTGCCTTCTGTGTCGTTAGGTAATAGGGGATAACTAAGACATCTAGGTAGTCAATTATTGCAATGGTCTGGGTCATGTTGAGTGTGTCCCTGTGGGGGTGGTTGTCCGGATTTCTTAGCATGAAGCAAGCCCTGGTCCTTCCCTTTCCCTGACTAGTGACTGTGATATTAAAAGTCCACTCTATATGCTAAATGGTGCGGAGGAGGCGTTTTAAGGGAGGGTGAAGGTTTCATGTAGGACACAGCCTTGGGATAGTTTGTAAGGTATGTGAGCAGGCTGGACAGGTTGTGGGGGTTGGATAGTTTCAGCGCCTGTGCAAAGTTAGCCCTCGCCGCTCTGAACCAGTGTTGTTGTGGAAGGTCTGTGGCTAGAACTTCTTCTATCCAGGTGCCCAGTATGCGGTTGGTGTGGTATTTAAAATCTATTAGGCCCATGCCACCGCTGGAGCTCAGGCCAAAGAGCGTTTCCATTTTTATAGTTTGTTGGAACCTGGGCCACAGCCGTCCTTGGATTAGGGCACGGACTGGGGATATAAACAAGGGTGATAATGAGATTGCATGGGAAGGGACCACAGCATTGAAAGAATGAGTGAATTGGTAACTATTACTCACTCCATTATCCCAACGATCTTCCCTTAATGGAGGCAACGCAATTGGACATAACTGCAGTAGGCTGTTCCCAATTGTCTCATTAGCATACCCCCCTGTTTCCAGCCACATCCCAGGGTGGTAAACAGGGTTGGCTGAGGGGATGATGCAAAAAGTAGGATTATTGGGCTGTTTCTTTATAAGGAACTGTGGGGGTTCAGGTGTTTTTGTCCATTTCAGGACCACGGATATATTACTTTATAACCTTAATCTTTTTAGGCCAGGGGACCCAAAGTTATAGAGTGTTGGATTTGCTTATTTGTTCTTCTCTTGGTTGAGAAGGCTTTTTCAGATACTACTTCTGGATAAGAAATTCCTAATAAAAACAAATCAAAAATTAACTTGAAAAATGTGAAAGAGGAAAAAGCATAAAGTTTATTATTATTCAATACCCACTTTTTAAGGGAAATGAGGAATTTGATCAGAAACCATCTAAGCCGACAAAGCCTAGATCTAATAGATAAACAAATGGATATTTGGTACAAGCCCCAATTAACTTGTTCAATATGATAGAGCTCGCCTCATAGCTTGGGTGGACCCCAACGTTGGGTGATTCCAAGGGAGAAGGATTCTGGCATATTGATTGAGGTTGATCACCAATTTCGGTCATAGTCAACTTTCATCAGGGATGATGTCTGACAGAATTTAGGGCTCATGATTCAAATCAGAAATAGATTGCTGAACTCGATGGCTGTCAAATTCCATCAGGGATTATCCTTGAAGAATTTTGGGCCTTGTGGGTGGTTCAGGATTGATTCCCATTATTCAATATATCTAAATCCACCATTTGGGTGGGAATCTTGACAATACCCCCTCTATATCTTGGAATAGGGGGAAACTAGAAGGAGAAAGCGACTATATACACGGTTGATGACTGTGCCTTGAACAACCTCAACAATTGAGTGTCATTGCCACATCTATATATGACTCAATAGGGCCCTGACCAGTTGTACCCAGTTTTTGATCATGGCCTCCAGGCTGGTGATGGTAAAATATGATGAGGTCACCTGTTGGAAGGTGTTTAAGGGATCATGCTTGTCATTAAATTGAGCCATTTCTCTACTGGTTATCATGGACAGCTTTTTGGCAGCCAGGGCCCGAAGTCTTATGATTTCATTTGCAATGCTTCGCATAGAGACTTCAGGTGCGTCAGGAGAAGCACGATCAAATATCGCCTGGCCCCTGGAAGGCAGATGGGGATTTCTGCCATACAACGCTTAGAATGGCGACATCCTTTTAGTTTGATGGTCACTAATTTGATAAGCCAGAATTACACTAGGAAAATATTGAGGCCAATGAAGGGGATCAGCATAGCCATTTTCTGAAGGGTTGCTGTTAAAGTGGCATTTACCCACTTTACCATTCCAATGGTTGCAGGATGGTAGGGGATGGAGAATACCTGAGTGGTTCCCATCAGGTCGACTAAATCTTTCACCAGTGTCAAGCAGAAAACTTTGTCCTTTATAGAAAAGAATGACGTTAGGATATCGATGCTGGGTGATAGACCTATTATATAAAAAAGCGGCAGTGGCTTTTGCCAAAGCGGTGGGAAGCGATACAGCTTCAACACACTCAATTAGATGGTCACTGCTATTAGGAGGAACTGATGCTTAATAGAGGCTCTATGAAGAGGTCTAATAACATCACTGCTAGTAGTATGGAATGACTCACAGGGTGGGAACACTGGATGTTGAGAGCTGGGATTAGGTCCAACTTAGCTTTTACATACCAGACAGACTCTAATACATCCTGGATAGAAACAAAACTTCCCTCCCAATAACAATGAGCTTTATGCCACTGATAGGCTTTCCAAATTCCCATGGCCAACTTGCCAATGTCCCTCTAATATGACATCAGTTCAGGCTGATGGCCTTAAATAAGGCACCCATGTTTAGACACAAGTTTGCAATTGACCATTCTTGGCTTAGAGATTTGCAAATTTTTTCGCTAATTCTTTTTTGAGGGTCAGGGATTCCTCCAACTATGTTTGTAGTTGTGTTAGAAGGTCGTAGAGTGATCCTCTTTGGGGTCAGTTATAGTTTAAATGGGAAGCTGAGATAAGCAATAAACAATTTGATGGATTGTCCCTGATCATTAGATAATGAAAAAGTCATAATTCTGAAGTTTAAAGCCCATTGGGCTAACCTCCCATCGGGGTCCTTCATTTACTATAGCCATCACAGAGAAGCAGGGTCAGCAATTATAGTGAATTGTTTCCTATATAGATAAGATCAAAAAATTCTTAATAGCCAATAATACCACCAAGCATTTGCATTCTGTAACGCTTTAATTACGTTTAGCTTTAGATAAGGTCTTGCTGTAGTAAGTGATTAGATGGTCCACTAAGTTCTCATCATGCTGAGATAGTATGGCTCCAATGGCAATAATGCTAGAATCAGTAAGGAGAAGGAAGGGTTATCAAAATTTGGATGAGTAAGTACTGAAGAGTGGGAGAGAGACGCATAGCAGGTCAAAAGCCTGCTGTTGCTCTTCTATCCACTGAAAGCTTATTCCTTTCTACAGTAGATACACCTGAGGCTCATAGGTGTCTGTAAAATGGGGGATAAATTTGGCGATAATATCCCACCTTTCCTAGGAAAACCTGTACAACTCGTAGGGATTTAGGGGAGTCATCTTAGAAATAGCCAAGACCTTATCATCCATTGGGGATATTCAAGATTTTCTGAGCTTATGTCCCAAAATATCAATTTCACTTTGGAAGAAAGAGCATTTCGATGGCTTTATTTTAACAACAATTGCCGTAACTGCTGAAAGACTTGGCTGAGGTGATCTAGATGTTCAGTAAAGGTTCTTGAAAGAACGGTAATATCATCAAGATAAAAGAGTATGCAGGAGCGTTATAAATCGCCTATTATTCCATCAATAGCGCTTTGGAAGGTAGCAGGGGCGTTACACAACCCCTGAGGCATTTGAGTGGGCTTAAAAAGTCCTTAACTTATGATGAGAGTGCTTTTTGCCCAACCTTCTGGTGACAAATCTACCTGCCAATATTCACAGGCGAGATCCATAGCTGAGAAATAGTGGGATCCTGACAATAAGCATAAAGAGTTATCTATATGCGGCTGAGGTTAACTATATTAGTGAGTGATAGAGTTGAGGCGGCAATAGTCCATAACAACCAAGTGAACACTATCCTTTTTTGAATTAATAAGAGTGGAGAAGCCCATAGACTTTAAAAAGGCACGAGTAACCTGGCCTCCAACAGTTGATATAACTCTAGGGCCACTTGAGCTTATTACACTTTGGATTATCGATATCATTGGGCTTTAAATGGAGGTTGATCTTCAGATTTTAGTTTGATGAAATACCCTGGACATTTTCCCATAGTCACTTGGTCCCAAGGAAAAAAATATCACCATACTCCTTGAGGATATTTTCTACATCTTGGCGTTTGTTCAGGGTAAGATTATCCCCAATTTTACCATCAACCAAAGCTATGGTTGGTGGAGGATCAAATCCTAAGTCCTGCAATGAGCCAAAACATCTTTCATCGATAAAATTTTTTGATAGGGCATAATTTTACATAAGCAATAGGGGCTTACCAAGGGACTTGAATGGTTTCAGGTGTTAAGTTTCCTATTAGAATAGATAGAGATTTTCCATAAGCAGGATCCAAAATCACAGGTCAGGTCAACGCTTCTTTGATTGAAGGGTTTGGGTGGACAATTAGCTCAGACCATGGTTAGGAGGGATGTGAATCATGATTATTTTATCCACAATATCTTGTGAGCCAGAGGGTATTGTGATAGTGTGAGGGGCATACAGAGGGATTCCCTCTTCGGCATCCACAGCCTCTGGGGTAACTTAGTTTTCACCCTAAAACTTGGTATTTAATTTTGCAAATGGAGGATGGGTACTTGAGGAAGCATGCCTATTTTTTGAGGACTTCTTTTTTTGAAGTGGAGTTCAAATATTAACAGAATCCGATACCCTAGTAGGGATAAGTATTTTTCCTTGTGGTTGATGATGCAGTTAAACTCTCACATTAGTTAGATCCCAATAAGAAACTCATAAGTATTATTTTCTAAAGAGACTGTGGGGAAGTAAATAAGAGTTTCCCAAAGTGAAGGGATAAGGCAGAATACGCTCTAATTGCCTTAGTAGACTGACTATCTGCTGTTCCATTTTCAGCCTTGTGGATCAAGTCCAGAACCATTTTTATCTTTTAGAAATGCTGGGAGGAAATAACGTTAACCGGTGAGCCAGCATCAATTGTTGCTGCTTTAAACTTATGTACAACTACCTCGCCTCAAACCACTAAAGATCTGAACTGGGAATTAACAGCTAATAGATGGTCCATAGGGATTTGCAATGAAACAAGTGGAGGATTCTGCCGTGGCTAAGCTCAGGGCAGTTTAACGCATTTAGACGTTTTTTCTTCCAGCTATTGCCTTTCCACATAAGAGTTGACTGTCAAAATTTGTTGGAATAACTGACCAAAATATAAGTAAGGAAACTGTAGGTGTTTATTTCCTTTTAATAGACAGAGGGACTTCAAATTCTGCAAGAGCTGTTAATTCAAAACAACCTGAAGTTCTGGGGATAGAGCTAAAGCTAGAAAAAGGGTCTAGAGGCACCTGGTTTTTATCAGCATAGGGAGCCTCTTTACCCTTACTGACTGATCTTTTACTGACTTACATTGAAGGATTCAGCAGTTAGCTACAGTGTGATTTTTCTTCCATAATGAGAGCAATATAATTCAAGTGTAGGTGAATTAGGGGGTGTAATGGCCAATACTTTGGACAGGGGCTTATTGGTATTAAAATGGGGTGGCCCAAAGGGTTCATGTCGTTTGTCAAGAATTTCCAATGTAGCCTCTTTAATATGGAGGAGAAACGTTAGATTAGACTTAACTGCTTTAAGGTAAAGTATGATATTAGGCATATTTTAAATGCTGATAATGCAGCGATGATGGTATCATCTAATGTAAGACAATTCCCTACAGCTAGAGTTTGTGCTTTGAGGTAAAAAAGATGGGCAAATTCTCTGATAGTTTCCCCCCAATTAACGCTGATACCCATAAAGGTATGTTTTTGGTTGGTTAAGGTTAAGTAGCTCCAAAATTCCTGAAGAAAGGCAGTTTTGGCATCAGTCCAAGTATGGCAATTCATCAGATGGGGGACCATATTGTCTTGTGCCATGCAACTAAGACATTTAGTTAGATTTTTGAGTCTCTGGTGTCAGTGGCTTTTTCCATAGCATTTATATAACAAAATAAGAAATAGAAGATTCTCCCTTTTCTGGGGACATACTTTTCTGAATGACGGTTTGAACATGCCACTGGGGGGTTAATGGTTGAACAACGTTTATTGATATAGGGGTACCATTTTCAACTAGTGGGGAACTCTTATTGCTGGACGTTTTGTAAAATTGAAGGGCGTCCACTTAAAGTTGTAATATGTTGATATCCTCAATTATTGATCTACCTGATTATGGGCAGCATGTAGGGCTGATCTGGTGGCAACAGTAGAGGATAACTGCCAAATTTTGCTTTTAAGCTTGGTAGTTGCATCTTAAAGTTTGATTTGGTGTTTCTTAAGGGTTAGAATTCGCTGCTCCATCCCGCGCATCATAGCGGGGAAATTATCCAAGAGTTTAAGGCGTTTCTGATCTAAGATGAGATCAGATGCCAGATTATTATTGTTCATAGTTGAATTTTTTATTATATTTCACCATGAACTTGAGGTGTACCTGGCAGGGAGCACCAGTTTTTGTTGGGACCACGTGTGTATTACCTCATACCCCTTATATTTTTTAGGCCAGGGGACCCAAAGATTCAGAGCGTTGGATTTGCTTATTTGTGCTTCTCTTGGTCGAGAAGTCTTTTCTAGATACTGTCTAGATAAGCAATTCCTAACCAAAACAAATAAATTTTAACTTAAAATTGTGAAAAGAGGAAAAAGCGTAAAGTTTATTATTAAATACCCACTTTTTAAGGGTCACAAGGAATTTGATCAAGGACCATCTAGACCGTCCAAGCCTAGATCTAATGGATAAAAAATTGGGGATTTAGTACAAGCCCCAATTAACTTGATCAATATGATAGAGCTTGCCTCATAGCTTAGGTTTGAACCCTGACGTTGGGTAACTCTGAGGGAGAAGGATCTGGTATATTGATTGATGTTGATCACTGATTTTGGTCATAGTCAACTTTTGTTGGGGATGATACCCAACAGAAGTTAGGGCTCATGATTCAAATCAGAAAAAGATTGCTGAACTCGATGGCTGTCAAATTCCATCAGGGATTATCCTGGAAGAATTGTGGGCCCTGTGGTTGGTTCAGGATTGATTCCCATTTTTCAATGTATTTAAATCTGCCGTTTGGGTGGGAATCCTGACAATCCAGTTGTTAGTATTCTTTCCTAAAATGATTATTTCCGTTTTCTTTTTGTTGAGCGATGTGTTGCTCACAATGTAATACTCATCCATGGTGCATCTCAACTGCCAGGCATCATCGGTGTTAGCTATACCTGCCACGCAGTCATCCACAAAGGCTATTATCTTGATTGTTATTTGGCCTTATGCAGTGATGCCCTGAGGCAAAAGTTAGCAACATTAAGGAGCGGATAAGTACTGAAGTTATAAGCAGTGGGCTGAGGGGATCCCCTTGTTTGAGCCCTTTGCGCAGTGTGATTATGTCAGTCAGAAAGTCAGGGCTGCAGACAGCCATGGATGCGGACTCTGTTAGGAGCATTACCCAGTTTATGAACCTGGGTGGGAGTTTAAAGGCGCATAGGCATTCCTTTCAGAAATGTCCAACTAACGCGGTCATATGCCTTCTCCTGGTCTAGAAATACCAGGGCTCCAGTTGCTCTTAAAAGAAAGATGTTGGCAATGGAGTGTATATTGGTCCAGACTGATCACCCTAGTATGAACCCTGTAGGAATCCAGCTCTTATGTGCTTGGTGGTGCATACGCTGCTGGATCCCACAAAAACTTTCTAATAAAATAATCAAACGCTAATAAAAACTTTATTTTTAGTCATTTTTATTAGGAGCGCAGGAGTAAAAGAATAAGTGATCCCTTTCAATTTTCAGTTGAACAGTATCTAAACTGTTTCAAGGGTTGGGGAGAGTTCAAGGATAGTTTTGGAATAGCTTATTGGCTCCTAATTAGGTAATATGGTAGGTGTCCCTTTCAGATAACGGTAAAAATGATTTACTTTTTGGGAAACCGATAGTTGGGGTTATGGGGCAGCACAAACCCATGCATTAAGGTATTGATGAACTTAAACAAATCACTGCTAGCTAAAGTATTTTCACTTTGGGGGACCTCCGCCACCCCTATAAAAGTGGGTGGTCCCCACGTAGGTGCTTTGAGGGACTTGGTGATGGTGGGGGAGAGTACCTTTCTCTGGTTGCCCTGAAATTCGTCATGTGGTCAGAGTAATCTGACTGTTCAATTTTCCAGTTGGCGCCCATGCAGGAGTCAAAATGGTGTTACCCCAATTAACAGGTTCACTGAGAATCGTCCAGGGTCTTTTGGCCAATTTCTGTGATATTTTTGGTAATGTTTTTATTAAAATTGCTTTTGGGTTTAACAGAAACTCGTAAATGGCCAAAATTTCCTCGTTTAAGCTTAATTTAACCCAAGACATTCTTCCTCTGCAGCTGAGAGGGCAAATGTCTGACAAACTCAAACTGATTGGGTGACAGTTTTTAGAGGTTATGTTGCCTATTCTGGAGGAAATTTTTGTGAATAGTTTTTGTATCAATATTAGAGAGCGCAATCAGGTGACAGTTGTCCAGGTCCAATTTGTTGCCCTTTTTAAACAGGGTTATGACATAGGAGTCCTGGCCAACAGGTAGGAGGCGGGTCTTTAGCAGGCACTGGTTCATTGATGCCAAGAGGAGGGGGCGAATTGTTTGATGTATTTTTTGTAGAATTTGTAAGGTATCCCATCAGGCCCAGGGCAAATCCTATGTGGTGCACTGTGGACTGTGTCCCAGTGCTCCTTATGTGTTAATATATTTAAAAGGTTTAGACTGGCGGTGCGCTTTGTATTCTGGAAGTGTCTATAAAATGTTTAAACTTTTTGGGGCCAGTTGGATTATTGCAGTATAGTTTGGTGTTGTAGTGGAGTACTTCTGCCTTGACCTCTGATGAGTTTGATGCCACAGTGCCGTCACCCTTGCAGACCTGTGTGCATGAGGGCTGGTTGCCGTGGGGATGAAAGTGGTGGAAGAAGTATATCAAGTAGGTTTCACCTTCTTTTATAAACTTACCTTTTTCAAAACTTTGATTATGTGCTGGTATTCTAAGATGAGGGTGTTTAGGAGTGTGGATATTTTTGTCAATTTATGCCCCCAGTTGAGTATGTAGCTGGAGTTTGGGTTGTTGAGCTTGGGGTAATTCAGTTCTCACAAAGTGCGCCTGATTATGGCTTTGTTGACGGTGTACTTACACAAGGACAGATGGCAAAGGTTTATTTATTTACCTGACTTTGAAATTTTGCCTAGGTTGCAATGGGTTCTGATATGGATGGAGTTGCAAATTTGGGATTTGTGATCTCATTTTCAGCCCAGTTGGATAATTTGGGCAATTTTATGTTCTCTGAGTGCATATTCCACCACTTCAACACCTTTGTGAAAGTGCAAGTTGGCGAAAGCTGCACCAAAAAGATTCAGTGGTCAGAGAAGTTTATCTTTTTTGTTGAGAAGTTGAATGTTAAAGCGGTGGAATTTTGGGGCAAGGATGAAGTCGATGCAGCTCATTGAGATGAGCTTTCTCTCATGTATGTTGAGGCGGGTCATGTGGGGGAGGAGTGGTGACCCCAGGGGGTGTATCATGTAATCCAAGGAATGCCTTCATTGCACGGAATTCAATGTGCCCGGGGGGTATCCCTGGGTTTAGGCCTTCGTTATGTGATGGGGTCAGCCCAGAAGTTAAAATCGCCAAGTAGAATAGTGTCTGATTGGAGGGCGAGTGTTGGGATGGTCTTGAGGAATTGCTTCCTCTCAGCTGCGTTGAACGGTGTATAGATGCATGCTATCAAAATTGTGTCATCCTGGCATGCAATTGTTGTACCAGGTTGTGGTCACGTAGATAAGATTAAATTAATAATTAATAATTTTTAATTTTTTATGATTTCAGATGAACGCCCTACAATTGGACGTCCATATTAATTATGACGGTGAGACCCTGGTTGACCAGGACTCCTCTTCCCCTGTAGAAAGTGGGTTTCTTATATGGCCAATATATCTACAGGGGGTTTTCACAGGAAATCCAGCTTTTTGACTTGGGACAATTGAGCCCTGGCTCCTGCAGTGTTTAATGTTCCTATGTACACTGAGGTACCCACAGCGCCTCAGGAGCAGTTGGGAGGGCCATCTGACCCTATTTCTCTGCAACATTTCTTGTATTGGTCCGGGTGACTGGACCTGTCCCACCTGTGTGGTTGTTCTTCCCTTACCCCTTGCTATTTTTATGCAGGACTTGCCATTGAGTTTTGTTTGAGTTGGTCACTTCCGCTGATATCATATGGTGGCCTGATGCAGTGTTTTGGTTGCTCTCTGTGGTTGTAAGGTATGAACTTGTAGGTATGTGTCCCGCCTGTTCGCCAATGGTGGAGCTGAACCATCTGGCTAATTTTTTTGTATGGTTTTACTGGTCCTTAAGTAAAATTCTCGAGATTTTTTCATCTTGTGTATTCTGATCTGATTAGTTGTCTCAGTTAATTTCCTCCATGCCTTCCTGGATCTGGCTGGGGGTGATTGAAGAGGCCGTGAGAAATGCTGCCATGGCCGCGCCCTGTTTGCAGGCTTCTGTGCCATTTTGCGCACTTTGGGTGATACTGGATCTATGAGAATGTAATGCCCATCCTCTCCCCAGAGGAAGGCGTGGTTGGTATCAATTATCTTGGTAAAGTCTTTGCTGTCTTCATCCATGGTGTCATCGCAGAAGTCTGGGCAATTATGTCCTCCTTCATGGGGCATGCATGCACCTTATGCCACAATGCACTGCAGTGATTGCATATTATTGGTGCACTTTCCGGTGTGAAACAGAATACCTTTAACACGCCTCCATCTGGAAGTTAAAACACCACTGTGTGCAGGATCTTTGTGAGTTCCTCAGCCACCTCAGGAAGTGTGTTGACCATGGCTATTGCCTTACTTGTGCACAGGTTTGGCATCAGGTGAATTTGCTGAAGTTTAAATTGTTCAATCTCTCTGTAGCTGGCAAAACCAGCTTGGCTCCTCCTTGATTACCTTGCAGGGAATGTTAGTTAGGAGCGATTCAAAAAGATGAACAAAGTTTTTGCTTTGTTTTTATCTGGTGTGCACGGTGCGCACAATTTGTTTGCTTTTGGTGAGGGCAATCTAAATGCAGACTATTGCGAGCAGCATCTGCATCTTCCTCAGTTTCAAATCCCAATTCAATCAAGCCACGGTGGATTGTATGGGTGGTAACATACAATGAATGGGGGAATAGGAAATCCTGTGTCTCGCCCACTTTCTCCCAGAGAGTTGGAGAATTAACCCCAAAGTAGAGTCAAAGCCCATGCTCTACCATTGGGAGGGGTTGAAAATTTTAGATTTTGAGGTATGCGTTTTTTTAGTTCTAAATTCTACAAGCCTGGACGGTGTCTGGGTTTGTGGTTTCTTAGTGGCACTGGTTCCCAGCCTCCAGGGTGTTTATTGCCCTTTGGCTCACCATTCTGCGCATTGCCTGATATGACTTTTGCCCAATTTAAATTTGCTTTATTGATGTCGCCCATCTCTCCTGTGTGATTATCAAACTTGCTGTTCTAATTGAATCTTTATAACTAATGTGATCATTATGGAAAAGATTTAGCCCCAATTAAAACTCATCATTCAGTTATAAAATATTAAATAGGTTTGTTATAGTCACTCCATAGTACATCTTTAAAATTGATTCCATCCATACATTCACATTAATGAGGTTCTAATTAAAAAGCTCTAATTATGACTAGTGAAACAATAGCAGGAACGGAGATCACTAAAGAACCAAAAAGAAGAGTTAATTTGCTATGTACTACTTTAGAAGTGGTGGTCTGAGGGACAGCGGAACCATAGAAATTCTGTTGATCTATGTTTGTAGCAAGCCTCAGTTTACTCTCCAGCCGAGTAAACACAATATTAGTTGGCGCCCCTCTGTCTATAATCGCTCAGACTCTATGCTTGTTTACCAAAATATCAATGTACATTAACTCAGAAATGTAAGCATTAGTAGGATAAATGTGAGGAAATCAGGTAGTCTGCTTGACCTAAAGCATTCTAAAGCATCACATAATTGAGGGCTAAATATATGCTATCTTTCAACGGTACATCCAGTAGGGCTCTTTTCAACAAGGGGCCTCAATAGAAGATATTGGAAGCTCTAGGAGTTCTAACTGTCGAATGTATGGATCCAGTATTACTTCCATCAAATCAGTGTCATGTTATTTGTGAGAACGGTTAGCCACTGCTACTCTATCACTTGTTATCACTTAAACTGATGAAAAAGGAATGTCATTGTCATCATTTCATCACACAGAGAGAATATTTGGAGTGTTGTTCTTACCTGGGATCTTTTTAGAGGATGTGGAAGTAGAAAATACCAAATATACTCCTCCCTGTTTTTTCACAAAACTCCCATAATCTGCAAGGTTCACAGAACGAATGGAGGGTTTAAAGCCCCATTTATGGAAACTATTGCATAGTGCACCAATTTTCTAAAAAGTTTACAAGTACTTGACTACTATCAGGTATCCCTGAAAGAGGGCCATATGGAAGAGGTAAATCTTTCCTTTGGGAGGGGGCCCAATGCATAGGTTTATGAGGCTCTTAAAGAAAGTTTTTTTTGGCAATTTATAGTGATGGCACATAGCAGGAAATAATTTACCATATGACTGATATCTTTTACCTCGTTTAAGACAAAAATCATAAATCAGTATAACCCTTTATAGGGTTCACAATCATGACAGAGAGCAATTAGAGCATCAAAATCATTTATATTATTAGCTTTAGATAACATCTGAGCCTCCACATAAAATTTTAGTGAAGGCTTTAACAGTTTTATCCTAATCAAAACAGATATTAAGGAACTTTAATTTCGTGTGGTCATCTACTTGGCTCCACTAACTCTTTTGTCAGACAATCAGACATTCCAAAGAAATACTGGGATTCCATTAAAGGTACTCCAATACCCACTAAAGAATCCATAGTCCACAAGGCATTGTCATTCTGATGATATGAAAATATAAACCATGAGGGGATAAGTGTAAAGTACTGGTCTATGAACATAATTCCTGCTTTTCTACTAGTAAGCTGATTACTGGAAGTAGTCTTAACCACGCTTCAAATGTGAGGGTTAAACTGCCATGGTAGCTATTAGGAATTGTTCCATCCATTGGTGTTTTCCATTTGATCAGATTACTGGCTTGGCTGAATTTGTACCTGATAACGTGCATCAACAAGGGTCTCATTGGGTTCAATCCCAGCTGTTTTGCTTTGAGTAGCATCCACTGAATCTTCATTCCCATTTCCCCAATGTTAGGCAAATTGGATTAGGTAATGAGTTGAGCAGCCTTCCTTGGGTTACTTTCAGTCCATACTCTCAATACTTTTGAGCGCGCACTTAATACTGAGGACTGGCAATTATTTCGTCAGGTTTAATCCCAGAAGAGTCTCCTGAGATACGACTGAAAAATCGTCATTTCTCATTTTTCTTCATAGTTTGGACGGATTAAGTTGAGCGTTTGGTCATTCCGTTTGTTTTAGATCCTTGATAGTCGTTTTTCTGAATTGGGGCATCTTACAAAACTCGTAGGGTATGACTCCCAAGGATTTCCGCGCTGAGAGAGGCAATAGCTGAGATAAGCAATGTGATGGCTCCCATCATTACTAATACAAATTGATTGTGGACCCTTATCAGTTAAGGTGGTTCTCAGGGGATCTTCAGACTAGCTAAAACTTATAAAATGTATAAGAATTTTAGCGAAATTAAATTTATATTAAGGATAGTACAAATTAAACCAGCACTATATCATCAGCAGAGCTTTGAGATTTTTATAATTAAAGAAGTGAAGAGGAACTTGAGAACATTTCTTACAGCTGGGCGCGCAAATCTACCTAAAACGCTGTGAACTTTTGCACCATGGCTCATCTTGCACATTGCAGGTGCCTCGATTTGTGTTTCCTCCCAACAGATTTTTTGCTTCCATTGTAGTTCCAGCACGCAGCGTATCTCACAGTTTCCCAAAAAATTCTTTAACTTCATAGGGATCATATTTAAATCATTTTGGGGCTGACCTTCCTACCAGGACTTCAGTATCAATCTGACCAATACTTCTCAGATTTCATCACAGATTGTTGCAATTTTCTGACATATCCTTTGGCCAAATCAAAGTTCCTGGCAAAATCCACCCCTCCATTCTTCAAATAATCATAAAACCTAGTCTAGGGTCCTTGGTAGAAACCCACCGCTCATCAAGGGTGTGCCTCAAATCCAACAAATTCTTTAGTGAAAGGGCTCAAGGACTTCCCCTTATTTGATCAGAAGGGGTGAATCACCCAATTTAATTTTATGGAGAAAATCGGGATTCTTACATCTTTTATCAGAAAATCTTTAGCGTTGAGGTAGGTCATGCAAATATTTTGTAGCTAGGCTAACCAACTACTGACTTTTGGATTCCACCAAGTTCATTACCATTGCTATTTTAGAATTCTCAGCGCTTCAAACATACTAATCTCAAAGCGACTAATAAAGTTTTGCACGTTTGCCTGTTTTATAATTTAGGTAAAAATATATGGATTAACATTCAGCTGAGGTCCATAATTTCAGGAACGATTGGCCTGAGTTGATCCTACATTTTTTCAGGTAGATAAGAAGGAGTAACTCACCCAGGAGCCGCCAGAATGGACCTTGAGGACGCCATGGTTTAGTGAGATGGGGTAGCAGCTGTATGATGATTCTGTGGTATAGGAGTTTCAAATATAATAGAGTCAAACTGCTACACTGGAGGAGTCATAAGAGTATCCATAGAAGCGGGCTCTTTAGGGCCAGGAACGAAGTAATAAAGATGTGTACCTCCCAAATAATCAGCACCTCCTCGCTCTCATTTTTGTGCTGAATTAGAATTGTTTCCTAATAATTAGTAGATAAATTCAGAGGTAGCTCACTGGGACCCTCCTGGCGACACTTACAAAGGTCATTTTTTATCTCAGTTTTGAATGATCCATCATATTATAAAGATGTTGGTGTTCTACAAGTAACACATTTTTGACATGCTCAATTTTCTGATTAGTAGCAAGAAGATCCGCTTTCAAATTCAGGTTCTTGTTTCCTAATTATTGTACCTGCCGACCCTGATTACTCAGGCCCAAATATAAAAAGTCAATGGTTTGATACAAATCAATCTCAGAGCGTAGTGTTTTATTCATGTCCATATCCTAGGAGTTGAGGTGGCATCAATAGCGCTTATGTTCTCCGCTAATTCCTTTACTAACTGATTGTGGTCTTAAGTACCCCAATAGCTGGGTAATGTGGCCATTTTATTTGTTCTGTACTTTATGAATTGCAATTAAATTATTCGCAGGCCTCACAGTCAGCTTTTTCATCCTCTGCGAGTTGCTTAATTTATGCTTTAAGATAATCTTATATTTAGGTATAGTAATAATTAATAACTGCAACCCATTGGGGTTACCCTTCATTTATTCAGTATATCTTTAATAATATGAGACAAAGCAATATTAAGATGGGCAACAAGTCCTTTTGACTTTTAATGGTCTTCATGAGTGTGCTGCTAATTAACCAAAAAACTGCCTAAAGATCACAGAAAGCATCATTTAAGCATCCAAGTATGAGGGAATTATTTATTTGTACGAGGATGGCCTGAGGGAATTATCCCATTGGTGGTCTTCCATGAACATAACCAATCCACTAATACTTAATGCTGACGGGCAATAATCTGATGTACTTGGAGGACTGACATATATTACATATCTATCTATCACGTCCACTAGTTGATCTTGGATGACAAGTCTCATGACCATCTCACTGATAGTCATCTCATAGAAAATCCAGTAGTTGTTAAAAAGGGTTTATTGATGCATATAATTATAAAACATGATTAGTTGGGCCTCATTTTGACAGTTGGAAGCTAGGCGGTAGCCATTTAGCAGCCATTTGATTACTTCATGTACCTGGGCCTGGGGACATTTGTCAATTGAAATAACGCTTGAAAATCTAACATACCAGAATAGGGAAGCTCCGCCATAGGCAACTCCACCTATTCACTCTTGAAACGACTTAGCTTAAAATAATCAATGAACATGTTGCCTTCATCCACGGTCTTGTAAAAATACTTAGCAACAAGTCCAATGACGAAACATTCTTTCTCCAGATTCAAGTAAAAGTTTATAAATTAAGTAACAAAATGCACCACTGTATAGAGCACCAAGATTTTAAAATCAGCACTAGGGCATTGTATTTTGGTGCACAGGTATTCATACTTAAAACTATAAGACACTGTATGAGGACTGTACCCTTGGTAAACTTGCAAAGGTCCTTCCTTTTTCAGCAAGAGAGATCTTTTTTATAATCAAAAAAGCATAATATAGTATCAAATACTGACAAAGGCTTTCTATCTTGCTGATGGTATTTTTTTCACTGAGATTTCTACAGTCACATAGGTAAAAATGATCCCTTACCAAAGGAGTCCCGCCAAGGTATGTCCTTTCCACTAGCGTTCCTTTTGTACAATTTTATGCTTACTAAGCTGCACTCAATAGTGGTAGACTAGAGGAGTGATTTTCTGAAATAGGATTACTAAGTGAATCAAAAGAGCTTAAAATATTTCCATTATAGTCACAATCAGTGGACTGCAATTGAGACACTTTTAAACTGGCCATAATAACAATAGAAATCCTCCTGATGAATATCTAATTCCGATGCATGAAATATGGATAATAGTCCATCTAGTACTAAAAAAAATATGGATAATAGTAGGATCAAATTAAGTAGCGGAAATTGTGCCAGAGGGTTTAAAGATTCGATCTGCTGTAATAAAGTATTCATAGAACAATGCGCTGAGACCAAAGTAATAAAAGTAATTTTGTACAACTTTGGTGACTTCTTATGAGTCATGGGCATGCGCTGAGCACTTATAATAAATGATTAAACCCTATGTCTTTCTATTATTATAATGTACTCATTTGAATAATGATCACATAATCTAAAGATTGGTCAAACCAGCTGCAACTAGGATGCATCACCGTGAAATAGACTTACAACTGAAACTTACCTATTTCATGCCTTGAATGTTATAATTTTCCATTACGCAGCCTTTTATATTATTCATTTTAACTGGGATGCCATCCTGGACAATTAGAAACTCATAAATGAAGTTTAGAGTCAACTTACAGTTTTTGGTAATATAATTTAGGGTTATCTTGAAAACCAGCTCCAGAAATATATTTTACTCCTTGATTCTTCTTGGGGCCAACAATTTGACCAAATTAAAAGTTTCTTCAATAGTTACACTGTTGATGTCAAGAGTAAGTCTCTCAAGAAGCGCACTGGGAAACTAAGGACCTTAAGGCCTCAAAAGACCTGAAGGGCCATAAGGACCCTATGGACCCCAAAGGCTATTTGGTTCTTTTATTCTATCCCTGAAGATCCTGATGAGTTTTGAAAGAAAAGACATCTTAACTGTGATTATAGATTTCTGTAATAAGTTGGGAAAAGTGGATGTGATGTAAGATCTGCCTAGATGGAACCCATTTAAACCTAGAGTCATTCTCTATGCTTTTTATAATGAAATGTAAATCATAGCTGCATTCACTTAAGTTTCTGACAATCGCCTTGATCAGAAAGTTAAATTGTTGACTGGATCTAATTGTCAGATTATTTAATAGGAACATAATAATTTTAAAATGCTTAATTTACTATGGATCATATTGGATATCAGTGTGTAAAACTTACTAGTTTGGGTTATTATTGGCAACAATCATAGTAGCCTTTTTACTGCACAGGTTTGGTTTCCTCATGCACTTCATCACGTTGTATAGTGGAATGGATTAATAATCATTAATAGTATGACGACTATTATCCATAATTGAGTATGAATTCTTATATTTTGGCCCAACGCTTGTCCAGTATTCCCAATTAATACTTGTGATGTTATAATCGTAGGGATTTGTTCCCTTGTTCTGTCCACCCAATCTATACTGAAATACCCTGGTGACAGTTTCTTCAGTCCAACACACAGTTGGCAGCTATCCATGATTGTATCTTCTTCTTCTCTAGATCCCCGCTCAGATCTTTGCTCTTTTCTCTAAGAGTCTTCCAATTATTGCACACAGTAATAATAACCTTGAGAAAGAAAGACACAATGGAAGCTGATGACAGTTCTCCTCTTAACTATATACTGAATAAATAACTTAGAACTATATAACTATGTTCATGTAATTACTCCCATTTTATTATAGTGAATCCTAGTGAGTTCATCGTGGGAAACTTGGTCATTAACCCTCAGTTAACACCTCTTCAATGAAATGGCAGCGATGGTCTTTCCACATCTTGGCTAGGGTTCCATCATTGGATATCCTCAAGACCTAAAACGGAAAGAATAGGAAAACGTGTCCCTATCATTTTTCATCTCAATCTAAGCGAACAAACCATCTTTGGCTAGCAACCTGCTTAGGTAATGGACTTATTACCCATTAAGGCAGGTCACAGACCAATTGATTGATTTGCTAGTTGTAAGTGGCATCACTCGCTTCGCAACTTGTTATCCATTCTTAATCAGTCAGTGATGAAACCCAACTGATCCCAATAGATACACCTGATAGTTAATCACTATCAGATGTCCCTATTTCGTCAGCAACTCCACCTGATGAGATCTTAAGTATTCATCTGGATTGATCCCCACAGATATGACCAGACAAATAACCAAAATCCCCAGAACGTAGTTCCTCCAAAACTCAGACCAACCAATCTCCAATTCATTTCACCTTAGGGAATTTTCCCCTAGTGATTCCTGGTAATCTAGCAGGCTGGGAATATGGGAAAAAATTCCAACAAATCCCTCCTTTTGTCTAGATTTCCAGAGAGAAAAGGACTGGGGCAAATGAACACTGCTTCAGACACTTGGTCAAATACTTCATTGGTTCAAGCAGATTACACTCATCAATACTCAACGCTGCTTGGGACAATCTTTGGCATATGGCGCTATTCCTTTTCCTCCTCGCTACCACCTTCTCAGAGCGCAGTTCTCATGATCTACTGTTGTGCTGGGCTGATCAATTTCATGAAAATATTAGTCCCAGGATCCAGTTTACCCCCTGTCAGGGTATATGACCCATTGTCATACACACTATTCTTGGTCTGACATCCTTCATTTCCTGATTTCTCATTATTCTAGACATAAAGAGACTCTTGCCATCAATGTTTGTTTCATGGCTCAATTAATAATACTAATTTTATTCGCCCTTGTTATTTCTCTCATAAACCTCTTGGATCAAGTAATTCCTAATTATTCTCTCGGAGAGCTTATCTCATTAATTTTGAGATTAATTTCCCTGAAATTGGAGCTTAATGGATTGTAGAGTGCATAATGTTGACTTCCATATAATTCCTACATCCCCCTCTCATCCAGCTTTTATGTCAAATCATGAATCGCTATACCAGCAGCTTCTGAATAGTTTGTCTGATCAAGACCTTCAGCTCTTCCAGCAGATGAGTTGGGCTTGCTCAGCAGAACCTCTTCTATGGTCCTTCCAGGACTTATACACCTAGTATGGCGCCAGCGGCTAGTCCTTCTATTAATTTTACTGGAAACGGTAACTAACTCCTCCAAAACCAGGCTTCCAATTGCTTTGAACAACTCTTGGCTGATTCTTCCTCTGCCGTCAATTCCAGAGTTAGATTTTGAAACTCTCCTGGATTTGGCTCATTTCACTGATGCACTGACCATCATCATAGATGCTCTGAAGATTATGACGTTTGCTCTTGATCGCTCATTTCCTTGCCAGATCAGACCTGCTTCCTGAGTTCCTCTTCTGACTAGGACAATATTACAAACCTGCTGTTCTGGCTACTGAGCTTACCATCGGTAACAGTATTTACTCTGAGCTCCCCAATGTGAACTCTGGGCCCAAGTCACCTAGACTTTGTTCCTAGCACTGAATCCCTCTGATCTAGATACCATCCTGGATCAGGATACAGCCACTTATGCTCTTTGCTTTGTTGGCCAAGTTCTTTGAAGTTGGTCCATGAAGCTTCCAGCCTCACCTGAGTTATACCGCTCATTCAGCTTTAGCTTCTAAGGATCCCATAGTCATCACTTGAAGGATGCTATCTGCTCCCTGCATGACTATCTCTTCACCAGTGCTTCTCATTGGTATCTTCCACTGATGGCGTTGATGAGAAATGATTTGGCAACCCTCGACAAGCATCCCTTGTTTGCTGCTAGCCAATATTTCCAGTGTTCTTGATGAATCCTGTCGTCAGGCGCTCAAGACTAATCTTCCAGATCTGGTACTGTATTGAGATTACTCAGGGTTATTCGTCAATTGCCTCTTCTTATACTGTTGCTATCCTCCCCAATCCAGGGTTTTACAATTGGCTTCATCTGACATCTCAATTTCCCTTCCCCTAGTCGCTTTCTCGCAGGGCTCTGTGTCCACTTAAAGAATGTGGTTTTGTGTAGGTCTAGCCCTCACTAGCGTCTAATCTCATATTGATTTCAACAGGCTGTTTAATCCTACCGCAATCCATCCTCACTCCCCCAAGAGGCAACATAGGCGGAATCATCCCCATATCAATGACAATTAATAAAAAAAATTATAAAATTATATAAGTTTTGCTTTTCTTTCCCATAACAATCACTTTGGAATCTATGATTTGATTCAAACAGCAATTTTGATAATCACACAGGAGATGGGCCTTTTTAATAAATCTAATACAACCTGGGCGATCATCGCATAAAGAGGTGCGCAAAATGGTGCACTCAAGGGCAAGAAACGCCCTGATGGGGACCAGGAACCCAAGCCACCAAGAAACCACAAACTCAGACACCGTCTGGGTTTATGGTATTTGCTACAAAACAGGACCAATACATGGACATCCAACATAACCAACCCCTTTCAAAGGTGGAACATGGGCTTTGACTCTTCCTTGGGGATGATTCCCCGACCCTATGGGAGAAAACATGCGAAGCACAGCCCTCCCTTTTCCCCCACGCGGTATTTTTCACCACCAACAACATGGGCCATGGCTGGATCAATATTGGTTTCAAAATAGCTGAAGAAGCAGATGCTGCCACAAAAGTCTGTGTCAAAATTGCCCTTCCCAAGGGCAAAAGAAAAGTGCACACTGTGAACACCAGATGGAACAAAGCGAAAAATTTGTTCATCTCCTTCAACTTGCTCCCTACCAACCTTCCCACATAAGGTAATTGATGAGGAGCTCCACAAAGGGCTCATAGCCTATGGAAAAATTGTACAAATCAAAATACAACAACTTCGCCTGATGCCAACCCTGTGCACAGGCAAAGCTATTTCCATGATCAACCCGCTCCCCAAAGTGGAAGATGACTTATCAAGAATCCCCCGCACAACCATCTAGTACTAAAAAAAAGAATCCCCTGCACAGCAGAGTTTCACTTTGTGGATGGGGGACAGTCATCCACATTCCGAATCACACTGGAATGCACACCGCCTATATGCAACCACTGCGGTTCATTGGGACACAAGGAACATGCATGCCCCGTGAAGGAGGGCTTAATGGAAGCAGATTACTGTGAGAAAGCCATGGACGAAACTAACAAAAACTTCTCCAGAATGACCAACAACCACCACCCATTTCGCTGGGGTGAGGATGGGCTTTACTCCATCGTGGACCCAGCTACACATAAACAATGCAAAGCCGCACAAAAAGCCTGCAAGCGGGCAGCGGCTGAGGTGGCAGCACATGCAGAGTCATCCATCAACCCCGGACAAACTCAATAGGACATAGCAGATTTACACTGAGCCAACCAATCAGAACAATATGCCCAGGTTAAAAATTTTCACAAAAACTTGACTGAGTCACCAAGCGACAATAATAATGCGCACTTTGAGGAACAATTCTGCTGCAATATGGGAGAAAATGTGGTGCCCAATTTTCCAAATTCGAACCCCAAAATCACAGAATCCAATAAGCACCCCACATTGAAACTCATGAGACATGTGTGGGAAAAGATAATGCAAATTCCAAAAACTGCAATTCCTGCAGAAAATTGGGTCAGAAAAAGGGAACTGACATTGACACTGAGAGAGTTGGAGTACAGATTCAGAGCATGGCCAAAATGAGCCATGGGTGGGTTAGGGCCAGATGGCCCTCCCAACTGCTCCTGAGGCGCCGCGGGCACCTCAGTGTCAATAGGGACGCTAAACATTGTGGGAGCCAGGGCTCAAACGTCCCAAGCCAAAAAGCTGAACTTCATGCAAAAACCCTTATAGACATCTTGGACATCCAAGAAACCCACTGTCTACAGGGGGTAGAAGGATCCTGGTAAGCCAGGGTCTCACCATTACAATTGATGTGGACGTCTCACTGTGGGGTGATCATCCAAAATAACAAAAAATTAAAAATACAAACTCCTTGTCATACCTTGACGGCCGCGTTCTGGTAGCAACTATCATATGCCAAGAGGAAACAATCTTTTTAGCATGCATCTAAGCACTGTGCACCACAGCCAAGAGAAAAAAGTTCCTCAAAACCGTTCCAACACACACCCTCCAACCAGATACCATCCTGTTGGGCGACTTTAACTGCTGGGATAACCTTGACATGGACTAATGGCCTAACCCCAGGGGATACCCACTGGGGGGCTTTGTATTCCGCGAAATGAAGGCATCCCTTGGCCTACAGGATGCCCTTCCCCCGGATCACCACTCCTTCCCCACATGACATGGCCCAACATATGTGAGGGAGCACTCATATCAATGAGCCGCATCAATCACATCCTCATCTCACGATCCCACCAATCAAGCATCTCCAACTTCACAACAAAAAAAATCAGTTCTTCTAACCACCGACTCATTTTGGTGCAGCTCTCGCCAACCTGAACCCACGCACAGGCGTCACCCTGGAGGAAGCTACACCTGGAAAGCATAAAATTGCCCAAAATATTTGACTTGGTCAAACATGAAGCCACAAACCCAGAATTTACAGCCCCATTCACTTCGGATCCCATTGTAACCTGGACAAATTTCAAAACTGAGCTAATCAACAAAACTTGACATTTTGCACCACATAGTACACCGCCAACACAGCCACAATTAGGCGTTTCATGGCGGAACTGGACCACCTCGAGCTCAACACCCTGAGATCTGGTTATAGCCCCAACTGGGGGCATAAGTGGGAGGAAATATCCGCCCGCCTAAACACCCTCATCTTTGAGCCCCAACACAGAATCAAATTATCAAACAAAGGTAAGTTTATAAAGGAAGGCGAAACATGCTTGACATATTTCTTCCACCAATTCCTTTCCCGCGGCAACCAGCCCATGTGTACACAGGTCCGCAAGGCTGATGGCATCGTGGCAACTGACCCTGAGGAGTTCAAGGTGGAAGTACGCCGTTACTACACTAAACTATACTGAGATATGATGACTGACCCACAAAAAAGTACAGAATTTATACATACCTCTGGAATACAAAGAAAACCGCCGGACTACAATATACTAAATCTAATAACATGGGAGGAGCTTTGGGATACAATCCGCGGTGCACCACATAGGAAATGCCCAGGGCCTGATGGAATACCTTACGAATTTTACAAAGAATATTTTAAGCAAATTGCCCCCTCCTCTTGGCATCTATAAACCAGTGCTTGCTGGAAACACGCCACCTACCTGGTGGCCATGAATCATATGTCATAACCCTGTATAAGAAGGGTGACAAATTGGACCTGTCCAACTGGCGTCCAATTGCACTCTCTAACACAGATATAAAACTACTTACAAAAGTTTTAGCAACCAGATTAGGCACAATAGACTCCAATATCCTGTCACTCAATCAGTTTGGGTTCATACCAGGGCGTTCAATCTGGACCAATATACACTCCATCGACAACATATGTCAGTCCAAAGCAACTGGAAACCTGGTATTCCTAGACCAGGAGAAGTCATATGACCGCGTTAGTTGGCCATACCTAAAGGAATGCCTACACGCTTTCAGACTCCCACCCAGATTCATAAACTGGGCGATGCTCCTCACAGAATCTGCAACCATGGCTGTATGCGGCCCTGGCTTCCTAACTAACAGGATCACACCACAGAGGGCTCAAACAAGGGGACCCCTAATCCCACTGCTGTATAATTTCAGTTTTGATCCACTCCTTCGCGTAACTGACTCATGCCTTATGGGTATAACTGCACAAGGCCAGCCAACAGTCAAGATACTGGCCTTTGTGGATGACTGCGTGGCAGATATAGCTAACAACAATGATGCCCAACAGCTGGAACGCACCCTAGAGGAATACTCCATGGTGAGCAACGTATTGCTCAACAAAAGGAAAACAGAAATAATTCTCTTAGGCAAGTACACTAACAACTGGGATACAACACCTGAACCTCATACCCCATACAAAGGAAAAACCCACTCATCTTACCCTTTGCATCATCTCCCACCACCACCCCTGTCCGCCACCTTGGGATATGGCTGGAAACAGGGGGATATGTCAATGAGACAATTGAGAACAATCTATTACAGCGGGTATCCAACCGCGTTGCCTCCCTCAAGGAAAGATCCCCATGACTAATGGGGCGAGTAACAGTTGCTAACTCACTCATCCTCCCAATACTATGGATCCCTGCCCACGCGATCAACTTCTCACCCACCTTCATAAATTCAATCCACGCGCTCATCCAGGGCTGGCTGTGGCCCGGATCCCATCCTCCCATACAGATGGAAACACTCTTTTGCCCATGCTCCACCGGAGGCATGGGACTAATAGATTTTTGAGAGCCACGCCAACCACATCCTGGGAACCTGGATAAAGGAAGTCCTTGCCTCAGACCTCCCGGAGCAACACTGGTCCAGGGCAGCGAGGACTAACTTCGCACTGGCGATCAAAATAACCAACCCACATAGCCCACCCAGACTACTATCATACCTTGCTAAACGCCCTACCGCAATGGGCCCACATGGAACCCCCCTTCACTTCAAATGCATCCTCCGAGCCATCTGCCACATGAGATGGACCATAGAGAACACTGGAACTGTGGAGGGAAGGGGACGACCCAGCTCCCACTTCAAATTAAGAAAATTAGAAGACCAACCCTAGAGAGACATGCGTGCTACGACCCCAACCATTGCTAGAATTGAATAACTAGATGCGTTGGACATTCCCTATGACTAACCACACAGAAGGCATTGTGGAGAATGACGCACCACTCACTCCTACAGCTGAGGGTAAGAGCCAAAGCCTGGCGCTGCCTGAGAAGGACCTATAGGGCGGCGGACCGCTCCAATTCCCTCCATGCAACCTGCGCAGTATGTGTAGGGGAGGGATCCTTACATCAGCGCCTAGAAATATGCCCCCCAACCAAAGCCATATGGCAGGAAGTCGCGCGCCTGCTTAAGATCCAAAACGAGCAGGAATTATCTATCTCAAGAGCCTCCTTAAACTCCAGATCGAATTGTCAATCCCATCTACCCTCCGCTCCCTAATGATACCCATTGCAATGTGGACAATCCACACCATTGCCTTAGATGCGTTCAAGGGCACGGTCCCAACCATCTATGGGGTTATCAACAGGTTCCACATCCACTTATTGGAGCACTTCCAAGCCTGGCTCTATGGATATATGAGGCCAAGACAACAGGCGCTCATAGAATCGTGGTTCCCACTCTGGTTTCTCCATACAGACCCCTTCCTTCACACCTGCTCCATAGCAGGGGAAACCCCCTCAGAGTAGCACACCAACACCCATACCTGGCAGTCCCGCTGGCAACAGGGGTAGCCTGAGTACCTCGGGGTGTCCAATTTTATCTATCTTTGCTTCCCCCCTCCTTTTCCACACATACTCGGTAATGCCTGTCCCCTGGTTGGCTTGCCTTGGTTAAATAAAAATAAATTTAGATCATTTTTTTTCTCAGTGCATTTATAATATTTTTTTAATATCTTTTATCAATTTTTTATCTTTATTCTTTTTTTCCATGGGACTTGACCTTGTTTCAGTTCAGCTGTCCATCTTTTTATTTTTTTCCCTTAAACTGGGTCCTAGGTACTTAAAACTGTCAGTTTTCTATGGTTCAGAGGTCCTTTCTTCGGACTTAACCATCTAGATTGGTTCAGAGGTCCTTTTTTTGGACTTGACCTAATCATCAGGACATGACCAACTTAATGGTTCATTGGTGCTTCAGGAACTCTTTTATTTCTTTCATCGATCCATTTCTTCAAATACTTAGCGTGGACTTAATTCACAACTCTTCCACCCAAGAGATTCTTGATGGAGTAGGCATCAGTCACTGTCTTGGCGATCACTTCAAATGGACCCAACCACAACGCATAAAGTTTGTTTCTTCTTCCAAAACCATGCGTAATGCAATAGGCTACTCTTTCCCCTATTCTATATCCTGCTACGGCTGGTTGGTTTTTATTGTCTGTTGATTTCAATTGTATCCTTTTCTTCAAAGTGTATCAAATGCTTACAATTGCATATCAGTCAGGATATTTGTTAATTGGTTAAAATATTGCTTGGTACTCATCCCTGACGTAGGTTCCACCACCAATATAGAATTGGTGGCAACGCGACCTTTCTCCCATAAAACAACTCAAACGGCGGCTTTCCTGTCACCATATAATGACTAATATTGTAGGTGAACGTCACCAAAATCAGGTATGTTCACCACGTGGAAGTTCTTCCTGTGACCAGCTTCCTCTGCGTCATGGCCAGCGTTCCATTTACCCTTTCTACCAGTCCGTTTGTCTCTGAACAGTAAGGTACTGACATGACTCCTCTGATCCCCATTATTTCATTCAATCTCGGGATCATATTAGACAAAAAGTTGGTCCCATTATTGCTAATCAGGACCTGCGGACATCCATGTTGGTATACTACTTTATCCGGGATGAACCTTGCAGTACTGGTAGCATCTATTTTTGTATGGGCCTTCATCTCGACCCATCTCATCAGATGATTGATGGCAACTATAATGTACTTGACTCCCCCCTGTGCTCATTGTGAGCGGTCCCAGCATGTTGATGGACACCATATTACAGGCAAATCCAGGGCGGACCAGTCGGTATCCAGTTGTATTATTATGTGGTTTGTGCAGCTGGCATTCCACGCAACAAGCTAGATAATCCACAACATTATAGTTGATGGATTCTCAGTAGTAGCAATGGCGAATATGATCAGTTGCTTTCCTCAAGCCTCCATGCCCAACAACCTTGTGAGCTGCTTGCACTATAGCTGCTCTTGCCAACAGCTTCATGAATAATTACTGCTTCCCATTGATCATCTTAGATACTTGTCCACCCAGGGTCACAGTGTTTTCTATCGCTTTCTGAAGTGCACATTGGATTTCTTGGGGCTCGTCCCAATTTTTCTATCGACCATTCTCTGGAATAGCTCATCCACCTGCGGGTATACCATCTGGACCATTGGTAACCATGTTAAGCCATCTGTGTTTTGGTGAGAAGCCCCCGCTTGGTGGATAATCTCATAATCAAAAGCCTGGAGCTTAAGTGCCCATCAGGACAGTCATCCTTATGGCTCTCTCAAATTGTGAAGCCAACGCAATAAAGAGTGGTCCGTCACACTTTAAAGTGCATTCCATGGATGTACACACAAAACTGCTTACTTGCGTAAATGACCACTAGACATTCACGCTCATTCACGGTGTAGTTCCTCTCAGTGGCTGAGAGTGTCCAGCTCACATATACCACTGGATGTTCAACCCAAAGTTTGTCAGCTTGCTTAATATGGTGCCAATCGCTGTTAATGAAGCACTGGTCATAATAATAAACTCCTGATCAAAATTTGGATGTTTCAGAATCAGAGAATCTATTAAATACTAGCGTAGCTCATCGAAGGATTCCTTAGCCTCTTCATTCCATATGAATCCTTTTTTCAGATCCCTCAATAAATGGAATAATGGCTCAGCTATTTGAACAAAGTTCTGAATAAATCTTCTGTAGTATCTGACCATACCAAGGAACACTTGGATGTCTCAGGCACTCTTTGGTACAGCCATCTGTTCTATGGATGCTATCTTCTGGGTTAGCGTCTGCAATCCACTTGAGTTGATTAAAAATCCCAAATATTCCAACTCTTTCTTAAAGAAGTGGCACTTACTCAGCTTAATCTTCAGGTTAGCCGCGGATAGTCGCTTAAATACTTCTTCCAGGTGGCTTAGGTGATCAGTAAACGTCCTACTGAACACGTTTATATCATCCAGATATACTAGGACACACAACAACTTCAAGTCGCTCAATATCGCATCCATGGCCCTCTGGAACGTTGCAGGCGCATTGCATAGACCCTGGGGCATCCTAATCGGTTGGTATATCCCCTGCATGGTAATAATCACGCATTTTTCCTGTTCTTCTTTTGGAAAGTCGATCTGCCTTTATCCAAAGATCAGATGCATCATGGAGATATACTTCACTTATCCTAAAGGATCTAGCGCATCATCAATCCTTGGTAATGGATATGAATCCTTTTTCATAATTTTATTCAGCTTTCAGTAGTCAATCACCACCCAGTTGGAGCCATCTTTTACTTCACAAACTTGGACTTGCTAAGGGACATGATGTCAGAACTAGAAGCCCATGATTCACTAGTTTGCTGTTTTCATCCTCTACTACCACTTCGGCAGCTTTCAATTGTTGGATTGGTCTCATCCTGAAAGGCAAATTTTCCAGGGTGTCGATCTTGTAGATCATGTCTCATGCACATCCCAAATCATGGTCATCCTTAGCAAACACTTCCCTATACTTTTTAAATAGTTCGGACACCTCCTCTTGCTGGCCTTCTGACAGATCATCGAGCTGCTCTTGATCAACCAATAGGTTGAGCCTTTTTGTTACCCCAGCCAGTAACCTCATCTCATCAAGAGTCCCAAAATTGTGGAATCTCCTCAATTCAGTTGTTGGGATCAAATGAGCAAATGTGATGATCTGATTCCTCTTGATCTTCATTGGGTTTTCACTTAAATTTGCCAGGAGAACAAAAATTTCTCCATGACCTGGCATTATTATCCCAGGAGCCGCCCAAGGCTCCACTATAGACTTCTTCCAGGGACTTCCAATCTCCCCATACAACAGCTCAGGAAATTCCAATGTTAACCCTATGTTGACTATCATCTGCAATCCTGGTGGTATGTTCCTCTCATTCTTGATCCTTAGTGGAATTCCCCAGTTCTCAAGGATTTTCGCCGGCATTTCACATCACTTTCTAACAACTAATTGGTACCAAATTGGGACAATGCCTTCATTGTATACTTGATTGATGAAGCTGTTTCTCCGATTTAGCAGAGCTTCACCATCCTTCTGATATACCAATGATAACGTCTGACCCAATATTGTCAATGTATTATCAACAAAGCTGCATTTAGCTCTGTATTTTCATATAAACTCCATCCCAATCAGAATGTCATAGTTTTGGTTCACCAAAGCTATTGCTGGCGCAGATACCACCAATGAATCGAATTGTAGTGGCTATGCACTATACGCTTCACAGGGGATGGTGGAATTGGCCCAGCTGTCCCATATTCCTTCTTATGTTCCAAGTCTGGCGAGATCTTCATCCTCTTTACCAGCTTGGTCGAGACAATATTGATGGGCACTCCACTGTCAACAATCGCACTCACTCTTACTTGATTCAACTGAATGTCTATATACATACTTAGGGAGTATTGAAATATAGTGTTTAAAGAGTGAATAGCGGCATTATTAGCTGAATTGAGGGTGTGAATAATGTGAGCTGATAAATCAGGAAACGATTCCTTTGTCATGCTAAGGGATTGAAAAATTGGCCTCATCTAATCAGATTTCAGATCACTCTTCAGGTTCTTGTCAGTTCAAATTTTGTCTGCCAGTTGTCAGGTGTAAGGCCGGGCAACTTCTTTGATTATATCAGGGGTCAATTCTCTTTGCCCCAGCTATGGTCACAGCACCTACATCCAAATTGACTACTTGATACAGCTGATCCTGCTTGTCATCTACAAACAGATCACTGATATCAATTTCCTCAGTCATAATATCAGGAGGGGCAGGCTTCTCTGCAGCTCTAGACTGTTCCTCATCTAGGCTGCAGGCCCTTTTCCCAATTCCTTGGTAGCTGCTGACTCTTTCGTCTAGACCACATTGATCTGATCCTTTGGCTTCTTACAGTGCACCGAGAAATCTACTTCTCCTCCACATTAGTAGCAGACCTTTTCCTTCTTTATAAACCATCTGAATTCTTTGGGCTTATTTCCTGGCACAGTTCTATTATTTGTCTCTTTAGCTCCTTCTTTCTCCCTTCATGAGATTCGGATCGCATACCAGATTAGATTTGAAGCTTCTATTTGGAGCATTAAATTTCGCTCCAAAAATCTTCAAATTATCTACCATTTGCGAGGTAGTTATTTATATCACAAACACGGAAGACATCATGCGATGCAAATCATGATAGGGACAAAGGGACACTTGCAAGGTGATTCTAGAAACAAAGTCATCCAATACTTTCGCTCTGACCATGTTCTGAAACTCCTGGTAAAACCAATCTGCAAAGCTAGCTAAAGACTCATCTTTAGGGAATTGGATTCTTATAAAATTCTGTTTGCGCTTTGACATGTGTGTCAGACTCCCAAACTCTTTTATGATGGCCACCTTTGCCTCAGCATACGACCAGCTGTCTCCCTCTAGGTTAGTAACACTAAGTTCTGACAGTCAGTGTCTAGGCAATTCATGACTGTCAACGCCTTTTGACGATCTCTGTATCCATACATGGTCATGTCAAACAGTTGGAAAAATGCTGGGGCGTTATCCCAATGGAACGTTGGCAATATTAGCGTTGCCTTAATTTTCTCCAAGTTTTTTCTAACCAATTCTTTTGTTTTGGACACTCGGCTAACTTGAGGAGTGACTTTAAGCGTCATCTCTGAAATGGCAGCAAAAGTGGGCGGCATGTTTCTTGGGGTATTTGACTTCCCAAGTATTGTGCGAGGACTTCTTTATTCAGCATCGCTTGCCATATCTGGCTAACAAGCACATTTGTGAGCTTTAAGTTCCTCCACTTGTTTGATTGATCGCTCTATATCTGCACCAAAATTTCTCAAATGAACAAGATCCGCTTATCTCTCCATTTTCAGGTATATAACCTCTCAAACGAGGTCTCCTTCTTTCTTCTTCAACAAAGTTAGTTTCCCAAGTAACTCGTTCCCAAAGCTTGCAACATTATCTATCCCTTCCTCCACCTTGGCGACTCCTTTTTCCAAGGCTGCAAACTCTCAATTGTCCTTTGAGTTTAGAGCATTCTGGTTTACATTGGCTAACTTGATCCACAGCTTGAATAACTCATCTTCTATAACATTCTTATAAATTCTTCTACTCAACTACCCCTGTAGCGAGCACCGACTTGTAAAAATTTACTAGTTTGGGTTATTGTTGGCAACAACCCTAGTAATCTTTTTACTGCAGAAGTTTGGTTTCCTTATGCACTTCATCACATTGTGTAGCAGAATGAATTATTATCAATAATAGTATGATGACCATTATCCAAAGTTGAGTATGAATTCTCATATTTTGGCCCAACGCTCGGCCAGTATTCCCAATTAAATACTTGTGATGTCAAAATCATAGGAATTTGTTCCCTTGTTCTTTCCAACCCAATCTTCTCTGAGATACCCTAGTGACAGTCTCTTTAGCCAACACACAGTTGGCAGGTATCCACGATTGTGTGTTCTTCTTCTCTAGATCCCCACTCAGATCTTTACTCTTTTCTCTAATAGTCTCCCAATTATTGCACACAGCAATAATAACCTTGAGAAAAAAAGACACAATGGAAGCTGATGACAGTTCTCCTCTTAAACTATATACTAAATGATTAACTTAGAACTATATAACTCTGTTCTTGTAATTAATCCTTTGTTATTATAGTGAATCCTAAGGAATTTATAGTGGGGTTTTGGTCATCTAACCCTCAGTTGACACCTCTTCGATGAAATGGAAGCTGTTGCCTTTGAATCAACCATCCTCGTCTTGGCAGCAATGGTCTTCCACATTATGGCTAGGATTCCGTCATTGGATATCCTCAAGACCTAAAACATAAAGAGTAGGAAAAAGTTTCCCTAAAGTTTCATCTCAATCCAAGCGAACCAACTGGAATTGGCTAGCGACCTGCTTAGGTAATGTGACTTTACTACCCACTAATGCAGGTCATGCACCAACTGATTGGTTCACTAGTTGTAGGTGGAATCACTCACCTCGCAACTTGCTATTCATTCCCAATCAGTCAGTGATGAAACCCAACCAATCCCAAAAGGTACTTGATAGTTAAATCACTATCAGATCCCTATTTTGTTGGCAACTCCACCTGATAAGATCTTAAGTATTCAACCAGATCAATCCCCACAGATATGACCAGACAGATATCCTAATATCCCCTGAACGTAGTTACTCCAAAACTTGGGCCAACTAATTTCCAATTCACTTCGCTCAGAGAATTTTCCCCTAGTGATTCCTAGTAATCTAGCAGGCTGGAATATGGGCAAAAATCCCAACACAGTGTTTATAGATCAGGAATATCCTAAGCTTATGAGAAGCTTGAGAGCTGTAGCCTAGCATTTCCACTTACTAATATCTTACTATAATAATATGGGCTCAAGAGCTTTGTTGGTTAGGTCAGACTTAAAATAATAGCTGACCTGATGACTTGGGCACATGGGCTTTGTTGGTCTATGTAAAATTAGTTTCTAATGTTCAAGTTTTCAATCAAATTAATTACTAATTATTGGTACAAATCTGCCTTGGTATGTGCTGCTAATTGCTTGAGAAGAGCATTAGTTTAGCTGTTTGCAGACGCACTAGAAACACTGTTTTGAGTATATTTCTGAGTTTGAGACTGACTCTGAGGTCATTTAAGATGTCTTGAGTCAAATGGATTGTAGACCCTCAAAAAACTTATTACTTTCTCTAGCCAAGTGCCATTGAAAATGAGGCGTCATGGGTAAGATGTTGGTAACATCAGACCTTATAAATTATCTTGAGTTGTTACTAATAAACTACCATCAACTATTATCACAAGTTCATAGTTTAATATATAAGCTTTTTTTGTATTTAATACTTACATTGTATTCAATCGAGAATTTACACGGGATCAAAAGGATCAGGGCAGCGTGCACCATCTAATTAATGACAGAAGAATATAGCTTCAAGCGTCATTATCAAGGAATTATATCTTAACTATATTCTCCATCTGGTCTATTGTCTCCATGCAATAGACGTTTGAAACTCCACCTTACTTTAGAAGAAGAACCAGACATCCAAAGTAAGCCCAAAATTTAACAAGTGATGCTCATGGCTGGGAATGCAGATGTTGGCCATGCCGATTATGGGAGCAATCCCAATCAATTTTTTAGAACCATAACCAGGACCAATGGTAATACTGAAATAACTGTGTCCCAGATTAATTGGAATGATGTACCCATTGTTACCTACCCCAATTAACCCATTTCACCTGAAGAACTGGACCATCTTGAACATCAGTTGTTAAGAGGGTACAAATGGGACAAGGGCCTGCAGACAATAGTAGTAATCCTTTTATTCCAACAATAGCAAGATGTGTTGTGGATGAGATATCCAGCTCATCATCAATTTAGCGTATCTAAAATCCATAACAATTTAATTGGGATATAGAATATTGCCAAATACTTAATTGAATTTGTACAACCAACCTCCAGAAATTTTCAGATGACAATTGCCCGCCATCATGCGGCCATTACCAAGTTGTTAAACTTTTTATACAACTTCAGTCAGGTGGCCCAAATTTTGAATGAGCGACTAGAAGCCAACTTTGCTGAGGTCCATTCTAGTTTGGAAGTGAACTATAATCTAACTACTTGGGCTAATGACTGGGTCTCAGAAATTAGCAGAAGAGTTAAACGACAGATTTCATCCTATCTTTGATAATTTCTTAAAGGACTGAGTAATTACCAAAACTTAGGTTAGCAATATCGCTCAGAATTCCATTGATGTTTTGGAGTATATGAAAAATAACCACAAAGCCCAAGAGGCGCAACTAAACCATAACAATGAATTTAGTAATCAGCATCATTGACTGTGCGCCCAAATCTCGCAGATAAAGAATGAATGCACCTAAAAAATAAACTACTGGCACACAAAATTTTAAGGCAACGGGCGGAGAATAAAAAAAATCAGACTCTATTGATTATCTTAATTGATAGATCATAAATTTTAATGAGGATATTACTGATATTAACAAGTTGAACAATATTCTTCATGGAGAAGTAAACCTATGCAAGAAGACAATTAAGTAAAAGGACTAAGTGATTTCCACCTTGCAACTAAAAACTACTTGCTTAAATGAGAAAATTGTGAAATTAAAGTTAAACACTTGAAATCATGTCAATTGGGAGAATGAAATCAATAAAAAAATCCGAGTTTTGAATAATGGGCGTTGCCAGTGTGCCGCAAACCATTCACTTAAAAACGCTTCTGAATACTATGAGGACAAAGCTTTGGAAGTAGCTACTGAAATGGACGCAGTGCCACGTCAGCAAATGCCTAGCAATATGGTTTCTTTGGCCAACCCCAACACCTTAAATCATGGCGCAGTGCCTCATCACCCTAGTATGCCTGGCTCAAGCCAACAAAGAAGTAATGGTGATAAACATGGATGGGAAAGAGATAATTACAAACCAGCAAATCTGCCTAATTTTGACAAAAATGGAAGTATAACCACATTTGTCAAACGCTTTAAATGGCCATGTATGGGTCCAGTGATCAAAACTAAGCAGCCATTATGCTCAAATGCTTGGTTGAGTGGAGCATTGAATTGATTTAGCCTCACATTGATGAAAACCCAACCTACGCCGAAGTCAAAGAGGCTATGCTTCATGAATTTGGAGGCAGAAAGAATGTCAACTAGAAAATCTAAATTTATGAACATTCACTTTAAAAAAATTGAGCAATTGTAAAATTTTGGGATTGATTCTATCACAAAGCGCAAGTTCTCCTAGGTGCATAAGCTATGGTCAATTTTGACGCTAAAATTACACTAGAACATGCATTACAACCTTACCAAAATTTTTGAACACTTTAATGCCTGATTTTGTGTAAAACTTGAAACATCTGAATTGGTTAATTATTTGCGCAGATGTTCAAAAAGTTAGAGCCCTCCTAGTACTTAGTACAGATCAGGACCTGGCGCCTCTGCTGAAAAACCCATTAAAACATATAAGAAGATTGATAGTGATACACCTGTTAAAACTGAGCAAAGCTCAAATACTAAGGACCCACGCCCAATGAATTAGATTAATTTCTATAAATGCAACTGTAAAGGACACTTTGCTTCCTGATGCCATCAGCAGGTGTCAATGTAGTCATTCCCAATAATGTGCATAATGAGGGAAAAGAACAAGCAAAATAGATGCGGGACGCTTTATTGTGCTGGAAAAACCAGTACCACCTGATCAACAAGAATTTGCAGACCACAGGGCCTCATTTAACAATGAAACGAATTCTATTTTAGCATTGAATGAAGATTCTACAAACATACATGTGGTAACTCGCTCTCAGAGTAAGTTTGTCATACCTGAAGCCTCAGAAGTAGTTGTTAAACTGTATGTGCAACAAACACATGAAAATATTTCAGTTGAAGGGCTAAACAATGCAGCAGATACCCCAAGCTTGAAAGGGGTTAATATAACTATTCCAATCAACACATTCATCAATGAATATTCCAGCATTGGAAATATTCTGAAGCACATTATTAACTCTCTGGATTTATCACATACTAACTTTTAAATTCTATTGGTTCCTATTACTCTGAGTGCACTTACATGGACATTCTGGTCAACAAGATTAAAGTTGTAGCTACAGTTGATAGTGAAGCACCTGTAAACAATGTTCCATAAAGGTGGTTAAGGAATTTAACTGGATCAGAAATTGACCACCATCAGGAATATGAGACTGCAAACCTCAACAACACATAGAGTGAAGGAACTTACAGTGACTTGATAATGCAATTTGGAGCTTTGGTAGTGGCCGCACCCATAATAGTGCTTCCAAATGCCAATTACAACATATTAATTAGAACTAGTTTTTTAAGGACCTATGCATTCTCATGTGATTTCAAAAAACATCTTGACAATA
>JAKSZP010003055.1:0-80659 GCA_022478985.1 Massospora cicadina | reverse complement strand
GAGGAAAAAGTGGTGTAGCTAACCACAACCAAAGCCCACAGCTGTCACCCACCGTTTACAGTTTGAAAAGTACCACATGGAAAAGGTTTGTGCACATAAAACTAAGAGGTTGGTCAACTAATATAAGGAGAGTGTCTATAACTCTCCTGTTCCCAGCGTGGTAGTGCATGGTACACAGGGCCAACGCTAAGGAACTAGCAACCTGAATAAAAGTTACTAGAGCCCAGCAGAGGGTGCTGGAGAAATAAAGACTTAAGTAGAGGAGGGCGATATTTAGGGTGAATAACCATTCAAAAATGACGTGGTGCACAGAGGGTGAAGGGGTAAGCGTCCCAGGTTGGAGGGAACCTGGGCGAACCAATGGTGCACTAGGGGACAACCTCCACATATTCAAATTGGAATGGTTAACATAGCGTGAGACCTCCTCAAAGAGGTCCACGCACAGGATCATCTAAGATAACATAAAAAACTGGGAAAAATGGGAAAATTTTATTGTGAGAAGTCAACCAACAAGGAATGTTAGTCACAAAAAACAAATTTAAACCTCATCAGGGGTAATTCTGGGTCTGCCAAAGTGGTCATAAGCACCAATTTACCAATAGGCAAACACTTCCATCTGAAGTGGTAAAATACACCAAAACTGACTTCACTCAGGTAATTGATTGAAGTTGTACCCTACCTGAACACATATATTCAAAAATGGAATGGGTTTCAAACCCCTGTTCCTCAATTAACCAAATTTACTCATCTTCATTATTTATATAACTCATCCATTTTAATGCCTGAGCTGATACAAGGAGCTGGGCGTTTTGCACCTACTAATACCAACCTGGGAATATTTGGCTTGTACCCAGCGTTGGTCTAAAATGTGCTTGAGGTCAGAGAGGGACTGAAGTTTCACCTTCTAGGCCTCCTGCTGCTCAGTCTTATCCTTGGAGTTGGTGCCTACTATCAAGTCATTCAACCATGAAATAACCCTCCCCCCTCCTTATCTGAAACATGCTCCATCCTTACATCCCTGTTGTCTATCAGCCTCTGTGCCACCAAGCCTATTTGTACCACTGAACTTCAGATCCTAGAACTTGATAACTCCATCACTGTGAGACACCAACATATTTATGATCCAGTGGTGACATATCCAGCTGAGACACTGGCTGTTATGGACACTTCCAACCTGATTCTAGATTGCCCTACTTCCATACTCTCCCAGTACTTCTTGGAATTAGCAGTGAGCTCACTGGAAGGTGAGACTAAAATTTCTGTCATAGATGGGGGTCTCCTCACTACTGGCCCTGCACCACCGTGCTCCATGGAGTACCCCTCGCTTTTGTCCTCAAAAAGTAGAGGGGGTTAGTAAGCCTAACCCATTTGATTCAGAGCATTCACTTCCTATAGGCCACAGACCTGCCATTGCCATTTTGGAACCTATGCCTTCTGTCTAACCTGTCATCCCAGTTGGCCCAGTTGAACAACTCTTTCCTATCCTCCAAAGTCACCTCTTGTGGCAGACTCCATCCAGAAACAAGTAGAGATCCAGAAGAGGATGATTGAAGAAGAGCTAACCATGGCTGACCCCACCAAAAGCTTGACTGTACTGACTGGTGTAGTCTCATGTGATAAAGATCTTCCTCCAGCTGAACATAGAGCACTAAGATACCCCAAACCATTTAAGGCCTGTGGACAGCTTTATGGCAATGTGAAGTCACACAGGGTAAATTTTTCAGGGGATACTCCACACTATACGCTGCCCTCTGGGCTTATAGCCATCCTATCCTCCCTTGGCTCTGAGGAAAATAAACCCACCTATGCTTACTTCTTGTTCATGGCTACTTTTTCTTCTGCAGGGAAGAGCTTTCAAGAACTCATTTTGGTGGACACTGGTACAACTGAAAACTTCATCCGCCAAGAGTTGGAAGAGGCCCTTGAGCTGCCCCTGGGAGTTAGTCAATTTGTGAAGGGTGGTGCATCTTATACCATTCCAAGTTATTGCATGTTAACATCTGTTCCTTTCATTACGGGTGATGGTTACTCTGTTGAGAGCTTCTCCTCGATAGAGAACCTCCTATACCCTGTTATTTTGGGGGTTGGCTGGTGGCACTGATTTAACATCGCCACTAACCTCCTGGACTCTACCATGCATGCACAATTTTCTGGTGGAGTCACATTTACCATCCCTTGCTTAGATGAGAGCGCCACGGTGCTCCCCAGAAGGTGAGCCCCTCTCCTAAGGTGGACCTAACCTATTCAACCTACTGACGCCCTGACCCCAACACTTACTCTTCCAGAATGCATCTGTGGATATGCTGATCTGTTTGATCCCACAAAGGCCCACCCACTCCCTGAGCACACCAAGTTTGACTCTGAGTTTAAGTTGACTGTGGACCTCATCAAGATATCCTCTTCAATTTACTCCTTATTCCTGAGGGAGGAGGCTGCCTTGAACACTTGGGTAGACAACATGCTCTCTAAGGGTCAAATCTATAAGCAATCCTCACCTGTGTGCTCCCCCTCCTGTTTGTAGAGAAGTCTGATGGCTCACATTGTCCCTGCATTGATTAAGGCAATCTGAACAAAGTAACAGTGCCTGACCCCCATTTGTTCTCTCTGGAGCAACAGATATTCCGCTACATGGAGAAGGCTAGGGTGTTCAGCAAGCTTGACTGTCTCAACGCTTTCAACCAGATTTTCATTAAAGAAGGCCAGGAGTGGTTGACTACTTTTTGCACTCAGAAAGTTATCTACAAGTTCAGGTTTATGCTGTTTGGTTTAATAACGCTCCTGCCTGCTTTCAGAGGCTCATTGATGCTTTCTTGGAAGACCTTATGGGTACTTGCATCATTGCATACATGAATGACATACTGGTCTTTTCCCCAGCTGCAGAATCTTACGCCTGCCACCTTATGTCTATCATGAAGAGACTTTCACAGGCAAACCTTACAATTAAGGCTAGCAAGTGTGAGTCTTTCTAACCTAAAGTTGAGTTCTAAGAAAACATTATCTTCTACCATGGTCACATGATTGCCCCAGATAAGGAAGCAGCTATCCGCAATTGGGTTACTTCCTCATCTCTCATAAAGTTATGCAACTTCCTTAAGACATGTAACTTCTTCAAGATTTTCACCCCCCAGCTCTCATAAGTTGCCGCCCCTCTCTACACTGCTTCAGGGAAGAAGATTTTCAGTTGGACCAATGAATGCAATGCTGCATTTCATGGCATCAAGTCCATATTATTGTCCAGCCCAGTGTTGGTACATGCAAACCTCAGCTGCCCCTTTATTGTCACCACTGATGCTTCCAACTTTGGGTGGGAGCTGCTCTGCTAAAAGAGGGGAAGGATGAAGTGGAACGGCCTGCTGCTTACTTTTTTAAGAAAACGACCTTGATGCATCTCAACTATGCAATATATGATAAGGAATTCCTTGCAGTTTTTGAGGCAGTACAACGCTGGCACCATCTGTAAGGAGAGTGTGTATAACTCTCCTGTTTCCAGCGTGGTAGTGCACAGTGCACAGGCCCAACGCCAAGAAACTAGTTGATAGTACAAAAGTTACTAAAGCCCTGCAGAGAGTGCTTGAGCTCAAGTAACTTAGAAAGGAAAGGGTTTTTCCTAAGAGGTTAAACCAAACTAGAGCAACGAGGTGCATGGAGGGGTAAGGTTTAGGCGTTCTAGGTTGAAAGGTACTTGGGCGGCCCAACAGTGCACTGGCAGATAAAACTACGGTAGTACATATAATATGGTTAATGTTGTTTGAGATCTCCTTGAAGAAGTCTGCGCACAGGAATATCTGGGATAACATAATAGAAACGGTGTACTAAAAATGGATATTATTATTATGGAAAGTTGACCAACAAAGAATGTTGGTCAAGAAAAATCAAATTTAAACTTTGTCAGGGTAATTCAGGGTATGCTGAAGTGGTCCCAAGAACCAATTTACCAATAGGCAAACACTCTCATCTGAATTGGTAGAATACACCAAAAAAGACTTCACTCAGGTAATCAATTGAAGCTGTATCTACCCAAACGTGTAGTTTCATAAATGAATTGGGTTTTGAAACCCCATTCCTCAATAAACAGAATTAAGCTGTCATTGTTAATGAAAAAAATCGTCCTTTTAACGCCTGGGCTGAAGAAAGGGGCTGAGCGTTTTGCACCTCACTAGCACCAACCTGGGCATATTTGGCTTGTACCCACCATTATCTAATGTGTGCTTGAGGTCAGGGAGGTCCTGAAGCTTCACCTTCTGGGCCTCCTGCCGCCCAGCCTTATCCTTAGGGTTGGTGCCCACTATCATGTCATTCAACCATGACACCACCATTTGCATGGGTTTAAGTGACCATTTACTGTCTGCACTGACCATGAGGCATTGATGTACTACCGCTCCCTCCAGAAGCTATCCCCTCACCAGTCCCAGTGGTTAGAAATCCTTTCAGTGTTTGCCTTCCAATATGACTTCATTAAGGGCACCCAGAACATGTTACCTGATGCTCTATCCCAGAACCCTGCCCTAGCACCTGACCCAGCACTAGTTGACGCCCACAATACCCATTTGTTGATTAAGCTGGAACAGGTGAAAGAGAGCCCACTGTCCAATCCCCCCACTCTTCTTATTAAATAACTTTTGGAAGGGGACACTGACACTCCTGCCCATGTTAAGTTGTCCCAACCTCTGTCAGCTGACTATAATAAGATTAAGCAGGCCTGCTATAGAAATGGCAAATCCCTGAACAAAGGCTACCAGTTGATGGATGAGGCCATCCTCCATCAATGCAAGTGGTGGTACCTCCTGGACCCCTGCATGAAGAAGTGATCCATGAAGCTCATGACCCTCCAACTGCTGGCCACCCTGGCAAGGACAAGACGCTTGAGTTAGTCTACCGCTCCTACAGTTGGAAAGGTATTGCCACAGATGTGGCAAAATTCACAAAGTCCTGCTTGACATACAACCACTCTAAGCCAAACCTCCTGAAGGGTTCTGGATTGCTTGTTCCCCTCCAAGCTGCTGAGGGCCCTTGGACATCAGTGTCTGTCGATTTTATTGTGGAACTTCCATTGTCCCAGGATTATGATGCAGTGATGGTTGTAGTTGACTGTTTCACAAAGATGGACCACTTCGTCCCCTGCAACACCACTATTACTTCAGTTGAGAAAGCCTGCCTCTTTTGAAGATCACACCTTTTGCTTACATGGTCTCCTCAAGGAGATTATCAGTGATTGGGGCCCACAATTCACCGCTCATTTCTGGGAAGTCCTTCTTTCCATCCTCAGCATACACCCCTGCCGCTCCACAGCCTTCCACCCCCAGTCAGATGGACAGACGGAGAGGGTGAACCAAAGTTTGAAGCAATTCTTGCGTAGTTATTCCAATGCTGAACAGGACAATTGGTCCTCTCACCTCCCACAGGCGCAATCTGCTTATAATAACCTTAACCATGCCTCTACAGGCACTTCTCTCTTCTTTGCAAACTATGGTTACAACCCCAGCTTCAACCTAAATTTACAAATTGAGTCCACCGTTGTTGCTGGTAATGAGCGCACTAAAGAGCTCAGGGGCATACATCTGGCAGTGAAGGACCATCTTGTTGATGCTGTGAGGATTTACAAAGCATATGCTGATCAAAAGTGCCATGAAGGACCTGAGTATAGGCCTGGTGACTTGGTCATGGTCAATTCCAAGAATCTCTACCTAAAGTAACCCTGCCACAAGTTAGGTCCCAAGCGTGTTGGACTCTTCAAGATCCTCAAGAAAGTTGGCCCATTAGCTTACCATATTAACTTACCCCCCTCAATCAAAGTGTTCAGCACCCTACATGAATGCCTCCTGACCCCCTTCAATGGTCCCATGCCACCTCTCCCAGATCCTGTAATAGTGGATGGTGAACCCCAATATGAAATTGATGCCATTCTTGCTTCTCGCCTATCATGACGCTGCCTGCAATACTTGGTGTCCTGGAAAGGAGATGATGAGACAGAGAACAGATGAGTATCTTTATCAGGGCATGATTAATGCTCAGGACCTAATTCATGACTTCCGCTCTAAATTCCCAGATGCTGCAGGACCTGCCACCAAAGCCTCTTTAGCTGTCATGAAGCTACCCACTCCCCACAAGAACTTTGCCTTGGACAATGTCCCCTCAGGTGATGTAGAACCCCATCCAAGAGTGGAGGGTGATGTCACAGCTAGTGACATATTTCTTGGAATTAGCAGCCCTTCTAAAGCCAAGTCCACAAGCCATTGGGGAAGAGATCAGAGATTTATGGTCACTGATGACCAATTTAAGGTCATTGAAAAAAATAGGTTTTGGCTTTTCCAGACAGAGCTGAGGAAAAAGGTTTATATGAGGTAAAAACCCAGGTGAGAATCGAACTTAACACTCATAAAATCACAAGATATGAGGTTACAAAATCTGGCCAAATTCGAAAATTTTGATTTTGTTGAAGAATGACAAATTTGTAGCTCATATCAGATTTCAATACCCACTTAAATCTTTGTGAATCAACCCCCTATAAATTAAGTCCCAAGATGAGAAAGGCTTTACTTTTCTCAGATATTCTGATCACCCTACTAAAGCTTAGAAATTTTGGGCCAGTTTCTTGTATAATTAATGTTTTCTTCAACAAAAATATACCTCTCCAAACTTCATGTGATGGTTGAAGTTCTTTTTCCACTCTGATTTGCATCCACTGCTGTACGTGAGCCCTCCACCCACTCTGCCACCTATTCCACTGACTCTGCCTCCTCCTATTTTTCTGGCCTTTGCCTTGGATTTTACGACACCCTTCCCAGCTCCCAGGGCCCCTTGTCCCTGATGGTTGTGGCCAGTTTGGTGTGCTTTTTGCTCCAAAGATTTATATGGAAATACAATACTGACCGTTTAAGTTGTCTCTTCATTTTGTTGGGTCACTTGGCCTTGTTGTATCACCTTTGGCCTATGCCTTTCCCTTTGGTAACCTCCTGCACTCCAATTTTCCTAACAGAATGATTCTACACAATTTAAGGGTGCCATAAAAATGTGCTAATATGAGATTAAATCTAGAAAGATAAATGCTGGTAGAGGAAGGTGAGATGCATTTGCTGTTTGGCCTTCTCTTGTAACCATCTTAGCTGGTTTTTTTATTGCCTCTAATTGTTTCATAATTTTTTGGTCTAAACTTAGCGCTTTCTCATGCTCTTCAGTATTAATACTGGTACTTTGTGAGTAATAGAGCAGGGATGGTAGGCTAGTCTTCTGTGTAAGGTTTTTAAAGGTGATATTTTGATGATTTGATGAAAACTTATTCTTTAAGCCATCAACGCACTTGGGAGATACTGATCCCAGTGTAATAGATTATTGTATCCATCTTGCATAAAATTGAAAATAAAGTTCCATTTTCTCTCTCTACAAATATGTTATTTGATGGGTTGTATGCAGCTGATGATAGTAGTTGAGTTTCCAAGCCTGAAGCTAAGATTCTCACAACTCTTTAAGTAAAGTTCTTACATTATCACATATCAGTACCTTTAGGCAAATATGTCTCTTGATTCTATTATATTATAGAAAGTTAGCAGTAGCCTTGACAATCTGCGCAGAAGTATAAATTTCTTTGATTCACTTCATAAAATGATCAATTCCTACAAGGATGTATTGACTTCCTCCTGTGGATTTAGGTAGTGGACTTATGACATCTAAACGATGGTATAAATGGCTGCTGAGGGTTAATTGAATGTTACTGGTACTTGGCCATATGTGACATCTATCTTTAAAAGTTATGCAAGCATTTAAGACTACCACTAAAGAGTTTGTATTCCTTCTCAGTAGCAATCTTATTATATTTATAAGTTTTACTGACTCTTCCATGGCCTAAGGTATTTTGGGCTTCCAATAAAACTAAACCCATTCTAAAGGTCACAAGTAAGGTAACTACTCAGTTCTGACTTTATTGTATAGTAATCCATCAAGAAATTTCATATATTGGGCATGTCATTTTATCATTTTTGAATTGTTCATCTTCATCCTCCAAAGAGTCTGGTTTCATGTGTAAGTCATGTAACCATTCAGCTTCATTGTTATCTTGATGTAGTAAGAGAAGCCAATTCAGCCCATTTACATTTATATGGTTCTTTTCAGCTCAATGGACAATGTTAATGTCGCAGTTCTGAAATTTGAGAGCCCAACGTGCTAGTCTTCCTGTCATATCTCTAATGTTTTGCAACCAATCTAAGAATTCGTGGTCTGTAACAACTGTAAAGTTCATAATTTATGAGATGAGCCAAGATTTTTCCCCACTATGTAAATATCTAAGCACTCATTCTCCATGACACTATAGTTTTGCTCAGCTTTTAAAAATGTTTTGCTGTAACAGGACACTGGATGGCCAATGCCTTCATCATATTATGTGGGAGAATAGCTTCAATGGCTAAGTTGTAGGCATCTGTAAACAGGATGAAGGGCTTCTCAAAATCTAGATAATATTAAAATGGGTCTTCTCTTCAACAAATCCTTCATTGACTCAAATGCAGTTCTTTGCTCTACTTCCCACATGAAAGAGTTTTTGGCAAACAACCAGACAAAAGGTTCAGCAAGTTAAGGGTTTAAAGATAAATTAATGGTAATATCCCATTATTTCCAAGAATAACTGTCTCAGAGGCTCTTTGGCTCAGGCATTTTAGAGATTGCTTCAATCTTACATACAAGGGTTTAATTTCTTCCTACAATATGACATGACCTAAAAATTCCTCTCTTGAAAATAGTACACAATGAAGGTTAATATTAAACGGTTCTCTCTTAGTCATTGGAAACCTGATTAAGGGGGTTATTATTGTTATAGATTCAAAATACCATTATTTCATCTAGGTACACACCACACAGCTTAGTATAAGATCTTGGATGATGTGATATATTGCCTGTTGCAAGAAGGAAGGAGCATTGCATAATCCCTGAGGGACCAAGTAGGTTGAGATAATTCTTCTGCACATATCAACGCATATTAATCAAGGTAATCTAATGACAGATCTATTTGTTAATAGCCACTGGTGAGGTCCATCACAGAGAAGTAATATGAGATGGAGAGTTGGGACAGAGCATCATCAATATTTGGAATATGCTAGCTGTCCTTCTAAGTGAGGCTGTCTAGCTTCTTATAATCCATCACTATTTGTGACCAGCATTTTTTCCTTTATGAGTAACTGTGAGGATGACAAGGAGTCTGGGAGGGAACAAGTAAGCCAGTATGTAATGGTTGCTTTACTTGGTCTTCAAGTATCGCTCCTCTATTTTCATCTTCCTGTATTGTTATGGTCAGATTGGGGTTGAATCTTCTTAGACAATACTATGTTTCCAGTCTTTCATGAGACCATATTTACATCTGACAGAGAAACATCTTGATTTTTAGAGAAATGATCCATTTACTCAAATTTATCCTGTTTTAACTTATAGAATATTTGGACTTAGGGGCAGCGCAAATTAAAATAATGGGGTAGGCCAAAATCAAGATGATTATCAAGAAAATGTACCTTGTTAATTTCATCAATGGTAAGTAACTGACTTTTTCCAATTTCTTGATGTTTCTTGACTAATATCTTATTTGGTTAGGTTTTAATAAATAGCTCAATTGGCTGCTGATAAGCTGAATTAAGTACTTCTGTAGGACTTTTGGTTCAAACCTACTTAATCACTGACACTAGTAATATGTAGCAAGCAGTTTGGGGTGTATACTCAGGGTTACATTTATAAAACCACGCTTTTTTCTTCTGATTTGACTTTTTTTCCCTTGGTAGCATAAAATGGTATGCCTTATGCAGTGTCTTCTGAGTTAAAAATTGTTTGTATTCCCTCAGAGGTAAAATATCACAAATGGAAAGAAGAAAAGGGTACTTGACCAGATAAGAGTATTTTTTTCTTGCTGGAGTAATTTATTAAATACAAGGTAGTCTTAAACTAAGAAGTGATAAATACCTTCTTTAATATTGATGATTCCTTTGTATTAGATTATAAATAGCATCCCAATAAGTATATAATAATGGGTGTCATCCTGGTCAAATGCAGGAGATGAGAAAATCGATATGCATACTCAGATTGGCAGAGATGAGTCTGTGCCTATTGCCTTGGTGTCATTTGGGATGGCAGTGCTATACTCTTTAGCGTATATGAGGTCTGGGGCAAGCTTGAACTTCTTGATGAGATGAGATGAGATGAGACAACATTGATAGGTGATTCCATATCCAAGATAGTCATAATAAGACCTAGTGAATTACTAATTCTACTTTAGTTTTAGTTCTTTAAATTTTGGTGGGAGGGCTAACACCTCTTTAAAGCGGAATGTTGAATAGAGCTTTGGTCAGTCTAGGATACTTATTCTTGTTCTCCAGTAGACTGTGCATTCTCAAGATGGGTCAGATCACCAGGGTTAGGTATTGATCAGCATTGCTGGCCATATCAATTACTGGAGCACCTGATAAAATGTCTATAATATTTGCCTTTGAGAACCTGGGCATCATAGATAATTTTGGCATTCAAGCAATCAGAGATGATAAGCTCAGGATCTGCACTAAAATTTATAAAAACCCATGTCTTCACAACACCCTTCAGTGTTGTCTCTGGAATCACTCAAAATGCACATGAGATGAGCTATCAGCAATGTTTCATTTCTAGGTACTTTGGGTTGGTCAGCTTTAGATGGACCTGACTTTAAGCCAACTGGCCTTTTCCCTGCTTGGAAAGGACAGGGTTCAGCTTAAAACACATATCTGTGATAAAGTTGTACTTCTTGCAGTAGTTACATCTTGGCTTATTCTCCTTCTTAGGCTTTGCTTCCACCACAGTATAGACTTGAGGTTTCACAAAGGCCTTTTGGAAGGTCTATGGCTTGTGTATAACAACCTCATCAAGCAGGCATCCGATGTCTAAGACAGAACTGAGGATTCATTTGACAAATGTGGCGTGCATGGCTAGGGTAAGGTTACTATATAAGCCAGCAACGATGGCGTCTACAGCATCATCCAATGTAAGCATTTTTAAGCCAAGTGTGTTTATGCCTCAGTACAAAAGCGATCTGCAAATCTGGCCAGGATTTCATTTCAGCATACATTAATTCTCAAAAAGCCCCATTTTTTGATACTCAAGCCTTGCTTAGAATTAAAATTCTTGATGAGCGCTCCCTTCACTTCTCTCCAGGTATGCAGTTCATCCACATGAGGTCCCATAAACTCTTTTGCCATATGGCTTAAATAAGATAAAATATGATTAACCTTGTGATTATTGGTCCCACCTTCCATTGCAGCTTTATAAACTTAAAGAAAATATGTGATACTCCCATCATCAGGTGTAAACTTGTCCTTAAAGTTAGTTTTAGAGGTAATGTCCTCCAATCCTGTGACAAAGTGAACTCTGGGAGCTTTGAATTCATTAATTTTGCTATGAGTTTTTATTTGTTCAACTTTAAATGCAAGTTAACATATTTAAACCTGTAGAGAATTAACATTTGCTCCATTTCCTCCAGATTGAGTCTTGGCGTGACATCCAGCAGATCATTTCTTTATATGAGAACAACTTTTTTGTTCTCCAAGTTCTTACATGGATGTAAGATTGTAGATCTGTTGGAGAGAAGATGAACGGTAAGTTTGCAAAAGCTTATCATCATCCTCTAATACTCCAATGCGTCAATTCAAGTTCTCCTTTAATTCTTTGCACTCATTAATCTGAGGAGGTTTGTCAGTCTTGGCTTTCAGCTCTCCTTTAAGAGTGTTCTAGCGGTTAACTGTGTTGATACAATAGTAGACTTTTTTAATAACTTCTCAACTAGGTGAAAACCTATCACGTTGCTCTCCAATTTGTTGAGTTGCTCATTAATGAAAAGATTAGATGCTTGAGTCACACAGAATGCCAGATCCTGCTTGACCTGGAACACTCAGAAATTATATTTTAAGATATCGGAAGTGATCTCAAAGGTTCAAAGAGGCCTCCAGATCATCAATTAGTCATAGGGATTTCTCTAGCTGGGACTTGAGGAGGGTGATCTGTTATGCCACCTAATGATGGCTAGTAGAAGCTTGTGCCATTATAAAAACATGAGCTATAATATCTGATCTCTGGAGCTCTTGAGAAGGCTTATAGTAATCATCTGGTATTTTTGTTTGACTCTGGATGTCCTTTTTGGAGAAATTCCAAAGCTTCCTCCCATACTTGATAAAATTAGAATTGATAGTCATAATTTTTGGAGCTGAATGATGTAGGACAGTTTGCTTCAAACAAATGGCGGATGTCTCTTATACTTTAAGATGCTAGATTATATACCAGTTTAGGCTACCCCAAGGATCCTTGGGTATTGATATAATGGTGGAGTTCCTTGTTATGGACTCCTAGCGAATGCACAATACAATAGGTAGCAGAGTGTATGAATCGCATGATATAGTGATAAAGATTTTCACTTGGTCCACAGCTCTCTGGGAGAGCACATGATTTATATAGGTTCATGAGAGTCTTGTCCATGGCGGATGCCCTTTCAAAGCTAGACCTTTCTCCTTGGCTAATGAATCCATGAAGTAAGTCTCAAACACCTTCATTTAAAATCTGAGTTAGACATTCTTTTTTTTCTCTATAGGATATTCTTTAACTTCTAAAATGCAACAATGGGCGGACTTTCATCCTGTCATCTTCTTCACCATTTCCGTTGTGCATTCAGCAGGTTAAACTATCAATTCGGTTATCTTCCATGATGCAATAAGATAGATGCAGGTATCAAAAAGCGTTGGCTGAGCCCCTGTAGTGAGCACCAGCATGTTGTGATTCCATTTTTGAGCTCAATTTTGCTAAGCCCAAAACCCAACATTTAATACCTGAAGCTGTCAAAAATGCATGACAAGTATGTTATTCATTTTGAGGGTGCCAAGCTAAACGTTTAGGTCCTGTTAGCTAATTCTTTATTTTATGGTAATCTTAAAAAATGGATATATTGAAGTCAAGTACTAAAACGAGATATATAATTAACTATGTACCTTTATTTTAGTGTAGGTTAGGGGTTTTTGTGTCACAATTAACAATATAGACCATATAAGGAAAAGGACTATTAGAATTAATTGAGGTGAAAATCCAGATGGGAGGCTTTTAAAGGTGATTCATATCAGATTGTATAATGCCTTTGTAGCATATTTTTGACAAGACAAGTTGTATGTTAAATGTACCAAGACAAATGAGAGTTGGTATCACTTAGGCCAATTTAATGGACAGATTCTTAATTCTTGCCTTTTGTGGGTTCATCTAAGTTACTGCCTTGTGTGCCACCTAGTGCAATGGTTACCTGATATCCCCTTTAACTTTCATTTTAATTGATTAGGATTCAATATTGGGGTATCTTAGGCTTAAATTAGTTTGATGGAAATTTCCTAGTGTTAATTTTATCCTTGCCAACTAATGATTTTTGCATATGATTAATCGATGTAAATTCTTTACACATTTTAGGTCTAGAAGTTGATTTATCATGGGAGTTAAATGGTCAATATTCTTCTCATCATGTCTGATATCAGAAATCTGACAGTCAGCAAGGCTTAATTTGATACTAGAAAAAGTCCTTTGGACTGATTTTAGCCTAAAATACCCTGAGAAAAAACCATGCTAAATCAAATGAAGAATTAAAGAAATTTCAGGTGATCATTACACTTGGTGGCACACAAGATGATAAAATAAGACATACCCACAAAAGAATAAATATCAAAAAATTGATTGATGATAGACCTATTTAATAATAAGTCTCATCCAAATTTAAACATTCACCATGCCTTGTCTCCATATTAAAATATGCTACAAATGCATTGTACAATCTTGATGCATCGCCTGACCAAGATCCCCCATCTAGATTCCTTCTTCCAATAGTTTAATTCTTTTTAAGGGTTTATAGTGTTATACATAAAATCTAAAATCCCTATTCTATATTAAAAATGATGCTACGCCTTTTCATTATCTTCTTGAAAATTGGCTTTAATAAGCCCTTTTAGATGATCTAACCATATGTTTGGATACAATAGTTGATGGAAACAAAGTGTTACCTAGCAATTTTAAAAAATAAATTAAATACTTGTTGTGAGTCTTAGAAAACTTAAATTATTAAACCTTAGGCTTCTTGGGCATAGCACCATTGAGCCACAAGAAATGAAAGCCCAACATCCATCCCTTCCTTTGTAAAGAAGCAAAAAAATTCTGCTACATATCTCTGTGACTGTAAAATGTGGGTGCAAATTTAAATCGCCTTAATCCAGGTCCTGAAAGTGATCAAACTCTCTATTAAACCAGAAGCAGACACTCATAGCAATCCACCTTGATAAGGTGGAAAGCCCCACTCATTTATTTAATTGATTCTAATTCAACACTTATCTAATGATGCTACTAACTGCATTTATTTAGACAGTACTACTATTATAGTTATTTCAGCCCTCACTTTCTGGCCTGATATCCTGCTACATATGATAGGTCTCAAGTGGAACTTTACAAGTATCTTTGAGAATAAGAAGGATTTGGGATAATCCCTCTCACTACAGTAAATAGTATTCCTACCTTGCAAAAACCCTGGTCAGCTACACATACATGCCACTAAGCAAAGGGCAAAACATATCTACCTTCTCCTCTTGCAAAGGTTGTCACCACATGCTGGACTAATGTTATGAAAGTTGCACTAAGGTGGAAACAGAACTATTGGCAAAAGAGAGGTCATCATGAAGAAAAAGGCTTTTGTGTTGATACATCCACTGATATGTCTCTAACTAAGCTACTTTAATTACTGATCCTGAAAAGATTGTATTTGGGGATACCTGGATGAACAAATTACTTCTGACAATGGTAATCTTGATACTGTTTATTCTTGTTATGACAAGTTTGCTATGTTTCTTACTTTGCAGACCCAGCTTTGAAGCTTATACCTCAGCCACTGTTGACATTTAGGACATTTCCATTCTTTCAATATCAATAGCGAGTCCCTGTTGTAAGTTACTATTTCAAAACTTATGAAGAAATCAAGATTTTTTACCCCAATTTTCCAAATACTTGAAGTATAGAACCTTCAGTATAATTTACAGGTACTTATTGCTTTACTTGCTTCAGAAAGGTTCATTAAAATATCCTTAGACACCTCAACAGTGACCATTGATAATCTCAGCTTTAAACTGCTGTTGGGAACTCAAAATACCCTGGGAGTAAGGTGCCATCATCCAAGTGCTGAGGGGGTTCTGATCCTTACTTGGGGCACGCGCCCTCCTTAATATTTATAAAAATATAAGGTTTGTAAGGATGATAAAGGCTTGCACCTATTTATTAGTGAAAGATGAGAAAATAAAATAACTTAAATAGCATGTTTGGAGTAATTGTATGCAACTGCCACCTCATGTGGTTGATGGATCCATAGAAGTGACATATATTATCTAATTTCAAAGGGGATTCCTCCAAGGTCCCAGATAATAATCAACACCCTGGTAAACCTGAATAACCTCTAAAAGCTTTTTAGAAATACAACTAGTCAATATAGCATCATTAATGAGACCTTACCTTTTCTGAACATCCTTGATCCTGCCTATACCAGCTCTTTTTCCATGATACTAGATATATACACTAATCTTTTCTCCACCTCCATATATGACTTTAGCAACATGAAAGTGCTCATACACAATGTAGAAACAGGGGATGCCCCTCTCATCCAATAATGGCCTTACTGGAAGAGCAAGGTAAAGGAAACTCATGTTGCAAAGACCTCAAGAAGTTATTACCATTGGACTGCTGGTGCTCTCACTAAGACTATGAGCGTCACCCCTCTTACTCTTTTGCAGGTAAGATGGAAATCACCAAGCTGTCATCAATTACTAATAGCTTACTTTGGTAACCATTATGGACAGCTATACATTACCCTCAAATTGATAACTCGCTACTCCCCTAGCCAGAGATCAGTATTTTTTGTGATGGTTCTTGCCATCTGGTACTGAAATGTCTAAGCTTGCCTCTGAGGATTAAGACAATTATACAATTTTTAAAACAAAGGTTTAATGAGCTGGCCTAGATGCCACAAGGGCTGAGCAATCCCCTAGCCATTTATAATAGCTATTGGCAATTTACTAGTTAACCTAAAGTTATAGTATGTTTATTCCACCTTAATAAAATTACTATTTCCCTAGATATTTCAATGAGCATCTGTAACACCTTCTTTAAGTCTGATCAACTTAGGTAGGCATATTTGAAGCTCAAGCCTTCTAAGTGTTTGTCTTTCTAGCCTAAAATGGGGTCCTTGGTTATAAAGTCAATAAATGTGGGATCCAACCTTTACCTGACAGTCAGCTTACTCACCTTTGCTTTCTTAACTTAAGTTGATGAATTGCTGGAAGTAGGAGTTCTGTTGAGAAAAGATTAGATACTAAGCGACCTTTTGAGGGGCATGGTCTTCCTCATTGAACAAAGATTCTTCTAATGCTACCAGTTGTAGCACTGATTGCTAGTTGGAAGTGCTCATTGCCCTGCTAACATACTCTTATTGATACTCTTAGACATAATTTTAGTATGTTGGCCTAAAACAAGACTCAACGAAACCTTGACCAAGCTATCCTTAGCATTATCAGCAACAAAGGTATCCTTTCTCATGAGTTTCCAATCCCATAGGTCCCAAACTATTAAAGATGATATTTTAATCTACCCAAAATATAAGTGGAAAACAAATGATAAACTAAAGATTTTGTTGTAAAAGCTTCATATTGAATAAAAACAAAGTTTTTTATACTTCATGTATAGATTCAAGATATAAACCAAGAAAATTTGTAAGAAAATAAAAATAAAGTTTAGAGATATTGTAGAAGCTTCATGAACCCCTTGGCGGTTTCTTCTTGATCTCTGCCTTGGTGACATCATCTATTTGCCTTAATGCTTGTATCCACAAGCTCAATCTCATGGTGGACAATTTGAACCAAGTTGCTCAGTGGCCCCTTGCTCAATCCTCACTTCTGAGTTTAGGCTGCAATGCAATTTCAGGTTATTGATTTATCTTTTATTTTGTTTACATGCTGATCAGGTTGAGATTTCATGATAGAGCTGCTCCAATGCATCTCACTTTATGGTTCTGAAAGACCCTTAAAAATTCTTGATTTCCTTTTTAGGTATTATTCCTGTGAAATGTTTGATTGGTTCCATGAGGTAACTTGGTTCTGATGGTTGTTTGTCATTCCTTCTTCATTGAACATTTGAATGGAATTAATCTTTTTATTTAACCAAGGTAAGCTGACCAGGGGACAGACATTACCGAATATATGTGAAACTAAGAGAATAACTAAGAAATATAAAAATTGGGCACCCCAGGGTATTCAAGTTACCCCTGTTGCCAGCGGGACTGCCAGGTATGGGGGTTGGTGCATTACTCTGAGGGGGTTTCCCCTGCTATGGAGCAGGTGTGAAGGAAAGGGTCTGTGTGGAGGAACCAGAGTGGGAACCATGATTCTATGAGCGCTTTTTGCCTTGGTCTCTTATATCCATAGAGCCAGGCTTGGAAGTGCTCTAGTAAGTGGACATGGAATCTGTTAATAATCCCATGAATGGTTGGGACCATGCCCTTGAACGCATCTAATGCAATCATATGTATTGTCCACATTGCAATGGGTATTAGGGAGCGGAGTGTAGATGGGATTGGTGACTTGATCTGGAGTGCAAAGATACTCTTTGATATCGAGAATTCCTGTTCATTTTGAATCTTGAGCAGGCGTGCGACTTCCTGCCATATAGCTTTGGTTGGGGGCATGTTTCTAGGCGGTGATGTAGGGATCCCTCCCCTCCACATACTGCACATGTTTTGTGGAGGGAGTTGGAGCGGTCTGCCATCCCATAGGTCCTTCTCAAACAGCGCCAGGCGTTTGCTCTTATCCTTGGTTGTAGGAGTGGGTGGTGTGTCATTTTCCACATTGCTTTCTGTGTGGTTAAATCATAGGGGAATGTCCAGCATATCTAGGCATTCTATCCTAGCTATGCTTGGGGTTGTTGCGAGCATATCCCTATGGGGGTGGTTTTCTGGGTTTCTTAATTTGAATTGGGGGCTGGGTCATCCCCTTCTCTGTATAGTACCCATGTTCTCTTTGGCCCATCCCATACAGCGGATGGTTCAGAGGATATGTTTGAAATGAGGGGAGGTTCCATGTGGACCCGTTGCAGTAGGGTGCTTGGCAAGGTATGAAAGTAGTCTGGGTGGACTATGTGGGTTGGTTAATTTGAGCGCCTGTGCAAAGTTAGTCCATGCTGCTCTGGACCAATATTGTTGTGGGAGGTCTGGAGCAAGGATTTCCTTTATCCAGGTACTTAGGATATGATTGGCATGGCTCTCAAAATCTATTAGTCCCATGCCTCCGCTTGAGCATGGGTCAAATAGTGTTTCCATCCATATAGGAGGGTGAGAGCCAGGCCACAGCCAGCCCTGGATAAGCGCGCAAATTGAGGTTATAAAGGTAGGTGAGAAGGCTATCGCATGGGCCTGGTACCACAGTATTAGGATGAGCGAGTTAGCAACTGTAACTCGTCCTGTTAGTCCTGGGGTTCTTCCCTTAAGGGAGGCGACGCGTTTGGATACCCATTGTAACAGGTTACTTTCCATTGTCTCATTAGCATATCCCCCTGATTCTAGCCAGATTCCAAGGTGTCAGACAAGAGTGGTGGTGGGAGGTGTTGCAAAGGGTAAAATGATTGGGTTTTTCTTTGAGTGTTGGTGTGAGCTTCTGATGTTGTGGCCCAATTGTTTGTGTATTTGCCTAAGAGGATGATTTCTGTCTTCCTTTTGTTGAGTGATGCATTGCTCACCTTAGAGTATTCCTCCAGAGTGTGTTCCAGCTGTCAGGCATCTTCATTGTTTGCTATATCTGCTACGCAGTCATCTGCAAAGGCCAGTATCTTGACTGTTCATTGTCCTTGTGCGGTTATCCCCATAAGACATGAGTCAGTTACTCAGAGGAGCGGGTCAAAGCTGAAATTGTATAGCAGTGGGCTGAGGGGATCCCCTTGTTTGAGCCCTCTGTGTGGTTTAATCTTGTTTGTTAGAAATCCAGGGCCGCATACAGCCATGGTTGCAGATTTTGTTAGGAGCATCGCCCATTTTATGAATCTTGGTGGGAGTTTGAAGGCATGTAGACATTCTTTTAGGTATGGCCAGCTTATACGGTCATACGCCTTTTCCTGATCCAAGAAGACCAGGGCACCAGTTGCTTTGGATTGGCAAATATTTGCAACAGGGTGAATGTTGTTCCATATTGAAAGCCCTGGTATAAACCCAAACTGGTTGGGTGATAGGACGTCAGATGCAATTGCGCCTAATCTAGCTGCTAGAATTTTTGTTAGAATTTTTGTGTCAGTGTTGGAGAGTGCAAATGGGCGCCAGTTGGCCAGGTCCAACTTGTCACCCTTTTTATACAAGGATATAATGTAGGATTCATGGCCTCCTGGTAATAGGCGTGTTTCCAACAAACTCTGATTCATTGACATCAATAGGAGGGGGGCGATTTGTTGAAAATATTTTTTGTAAAATTCGTAGGGTATCCCATCAGGCCCTGGGCATTTCCTATGTGGTGCACCACGAATTGTTTTTCAAAGCTCCTCCCATGTGATAAGGGATAGTATATTGTAATATGGTGGTGTACTTTGTATCCTGACAGTTTGAATAAATTATTTAATTTTTTGTGGATCTGTTGGCATATCACAATATAATTTGGTGTAATAGCGGTGTACTTCTGCCTTGACCTCCTCAGGGTCAGTTGCCACAGTGCCGTTGGTCTTGCGGACCTGTGTGCATGTGGGCTGGTTTCCGCGGGAGTGGAATTGGCAGAAAAAGTATGAACAGGTTTCGCCTTCCTTTATGAACTTACCTTTGTTCAATACTTTGATTCTGTGTTGGTGTTCAAAGATGAGATTGTTAAGTTGGGCTGAAATTTCTGCCCATTTGCATCCCCAATTAGGGCTATAGCCAGATATTGGAGTATTTATTTCCAGGTGGTCTAGTTCTGCCAAGGTATGCTTGATTGTGGCTGTGTCTGCGGTGTACTTGCGTGATGCAATATGTTGGGTTTTGTTGATTAAATCTTTTTTGAAATTTTCCCATGTTCTGATGGGATCTGAAGTGAATGGGGCTGTGAATTCTGGGTTTGTAGCCTTGTTTTCAACCCTGTCAGATATCTCAGGCAATCTTATATTTTCTGGGTGAAGCTTTCTCCAAGGCGACACCTGTGTGTGGAATTGGGTTGGCGCTAACTGCACCATAACTAATTGGTGATCAGAAAAATTGATCTTTTTTGTTGTAAATTTAGAGATTCTTGAGTGGTGGGATTGTGGGATGAGGATGTGGTCAATACAACTCATTGATATGAGCAGTCCCTCACATATGTTGGGTCTTGTCATATGGGGAAGGATTAGTGAATTGGGAGGAAGAGCATCCTGTAAGCCAAGAGATGCCTTCATTGTGCAATATTAATGTGTCCAGGTGGGTATCCCTGGGATTAGGCCATCAATCTGTATTGGGGTTATCCCAGCAGTTGAAATCGCCTAACATGATGATATCTGGTGGGAGGGTGAGGGTAGAAATTTTTTCAAATTTTTTTTTCTTTTGGTTGCAGTGCATGGTGCATAGATACATGCTAACGAAATTATTTCATCTTGGCATGTAATTGTTGCTACCAGGACTCAACCGTGCAAGTGTGATGATGAATTTGTAATTTTAAATTTTTTGTTGTTTTGGACTATCACCCCACAGTGAGACGTCCATACTGATTGTAATGGCGTGACCCTGGTTGACCAGGATTCTTCTTCCCCTTGTAGGCAGTGGGTTTCTTGGATGGCCAAGATGTCTACAAGAGGTTTTCGCAGGAATGCCAGCTTTTTGGCTTGGGACGTATGAGCCCTGGCTCCTGCGATATTTAACATCCCTATTGACACTGAGGTGCCCATGGCGCCTCAGGAGCAGTTGGGAGGACCCTCTGGTCCTATCCCACTGCAGCTCATTTTGGCCATGCTCCACATCTGTACTCCAACTCTTTCACTGCCATTGTTGGTTCCCTTAATCTGACCCAATGATTCAAGGGAATTGCGGTTTTTTGCATTTGCATCAACTTTTCCTGCACAGGTCTCATGTTGATTTGATGCGGGGTGTTGATTGGATTTTATATTTTTTGAGGTTCAACTTTATTGCATTGTGCACCGCATTTTCACCCAAATTGTGGTTGCATTGTTCCTCAGTATGTGCATGACTGATGACGCTTTGTGGCTCAGTCTGGTTACTGTGAAAATTTTCAACCTGGGCATATTGTTCTGATTGGTTGGTTTGGTGAATATCTGAAATATCCTCCTGAATTTGTCCATGGTTAATGGCGGATTCCACATGTGCCGCTGCTTCAGCCACTGCTCTCTTGCAGGCTTTTTGTGCTGCTTTACGCTGTTTACTTGTAACTGGGTCCACGATGGAGTATAGTCCATCTTCACCCCAGCGGAATGGGTGGTGGCCATCAGTCATTTTGGCGAAGTTTTCTTTATTTTTGTCCATAGCTTCTTCACAAAAATAATTTTCCATTAAGCCCTCTTTTACAGAACATGCATGTTCCTTGTGGCCCAGTGAGCCACAGTGGTTGCAAATGGGTGGTGCGCATTCCAGTGTAACTCAAAATGCAGCCAACTGGCCCCCATCTGCAAAGTGAAAATCTGCTGCGCGGGGAATTTTGGATAAATCCTCTTCCACTTCTGGGAAGGGGTTGATTACAGCAATAGCTTTGCCCGTGCACAGGTTGGGCATTGAGTGAAATCGCTGTAAATCAAGTTGTTGGATTTCTCCGTAGGCCACAAGACCTTTGTGGAGCTCCTCCTCAATTACCTTATGAGGAAGGTTGGTGAGGAGTGAGTCAAAGGATATGAACAAAGTTTTTGCTTTGTTCCATCTGGTGCACGCGGTGCACACAATTTTTTTGCCCTCAGGGAGGGCAATTTCCACGCAGATTTTGCTGCAGCATCAGCTTCATTGGCTGTTTCAAAACCAATATTGATCCAGCTGCATCCCATGTTGTTGGTGGCTACGTACACCGCGTGAGGGAAAAGTGAGGGCTGTGCCTCACATGTTTTCTCCCACAGGGTTGGTGACTCATCCCCAAGGAAGAGTCTGATCCCATGTTCCACCTTTGACAAAAGTTGGTTAAATTGAATGTACATGTATTGCGCATGCTTTACAGTATTTACCATAAACCCAGATGATGTCTGAGTTTGCAATTTTTTTACGGCTTGGGTTCCTGGTCCCCCTCCAGGGCGTTTCTTGCCCTTAGTTGTACCGTTAAGTGCACCGCTTGCTGTGACGCTCGCCCATGTTGTATTATTTTTGTTATTAAAGTCGCTCATCTTTCCTGTGTTTGATTATCCAAATTTGCTGTTTGAATCAAATTGTAGTAACTAAAGTGATTGTTATGAGAAAGAAAAGCTAGTGGAATTAATCTTTCATTAAACAAATGTAATTTATTTCGCCCTTCTTGAAGATATATAAATGGGTAGGAATTCATAGTCTTTAACAACGTCGTTGTTACCTTCTATATTTAAAACTTTTTGTGGGTATTAGGTACCAAATTATCTCATGTAACATCAAATTAATTGGTTGGTAAATTTCCTATGCTGCCAATACTATAAAAGGGGTTCATCTCCCATATCCACGTTTTATCTTGTATATTTAGAGCTCTGAGGTGGTTGTATACCAGTGGGGTTCCTTTCAGAAAGAAAAGAATTTTCCTTCAGTATACTCGTGGTAGTTTCCATGACATTGACATAGTCATTACAAGTGATAAAATGATGCTCCCCACAATCTTATGGACATTTAAGTGTTTAATGAAATGATGGGGTAATACAGGCAATTAACCCCAGGTTTTACTAACCTCATCAAGCCTTACTCTTTTTACTCAAGAAGAACGTTCTCTTCAAGTGGAACATGAGAGGACCAAGCTTTTACCTCCTTAGAACATCCTTGATTACCAGCCTGCCTTATTCAACAGAATTTTAATCAACCCTTCATATTGTTCACCAACGGCAGTGATGTGGCTGTGGAGGCCATTTTGGTCCAGTTAGACTATCATGGTTAAATGGCATGATAGTGGGCACCAACCCTAAGGATAAGGCTGGGTGGCAGGAGGCCCAGAAGGTAAAACTTCAGGCCCTTCCTGACCTCAAGCACACAATAGACCAACGCTGGGTACAAGCCAAATATGCCCAGGTTGGTACTAGTGAGGTGCACAACGCCCAGCTCCTTGTGTCAGCCCAGGCATTAAATCAGATGGTTTATTCAATTAAAGCAGATGGTTTAATTTGTTTGGCTGGGGGAACGGGGATTAGAAACCCATTCCATATATGAAATTACGCGTTTGGGTCAGATACAACTTCAATTGATTACACAAGTGAACTCGGTGTCAGTGTATTCTACCAATTTGGATGGTAGTGTTTGCTTATAGATGAATTGGTGCTTAGGACCTCTTTGGCAGACCCAAATTACTCTGACAAAGGTTAATTTGATTTTGTGATCAACATTCCTTGTTGGTTGACTTCTCACAATAAACCTTTCCTGTTTTTCCCATTTTTACTTATGTTATCTCAAACAATCCTGTGCGCAAACCTCTTTGAGGAGGTCTCACACTATGTTAACCATTTCATTTTAAATATGATTAGGTTATACCCTCATGCACCGTTGAGTCACCCAAATTCCCTCCAACCTTGGACGCTTACCCTTTCTCCATCTATGCACCGCGTCACATTTTGGTTGGTTATTTTTTATTATGATTGCCTTTCTCTACTTAAGTTATTATTGGTCTAGCACCCTCTGCTGAGCTCTAGTACCTTTTATACTAATGGCTAGTTCCCTGGCGTTGGCCCTGTGCACCAAGCACTACCACGCTGGGAACAGGAGAGTTATATACACTCTCCTTTCATGGACAGTCAGCATGTAGACCAACTATTAGTGTATATCATCAAACATTATATTAAGCTGAACAAATCTACAGCGTCACCAAACAATAAATCTTTACCATGCTTCTTGACATTATTCATTTTAATCCTTAAATATATGGATCTCATTTTACTAACATGGCCAATCATGCCTCCCTCAAATGAATCCAGCTGATGATTTATCTTAGTGGGAGACTTACAAGATGGATCCTATAGCTAAATAGCTATGATCAATTTAGTACTATTGGCTCTCACCCCAAAAAGGGGGACATCCATGCATCAAGAGCTATGATTTCAAAATCTAAATGCTTGTATAACTCATCAAAATTTGGATGGGTTGTCAAGGATGATGATCTTGGCTGTGCTTGTACTTAAGAGAACTGTTCATAATATTTTGCTTAGCAATTCAAAATGAGAGGGAGTTAGAGACAATGGAACCCAAAAAGAATTTCATTCTATGACAAATGACACTTAGATCTTGGATGCAATTCTCTACAAAGTGTAACAATAGGCAATTTTACATAGGATTTTCTAAGGTTGGAACTTAGAAAATCTACTATTCCAACAGTTGCAATTTTGTTCTCTAAAAAGAATTAATTATCAGATAAATTTTAATTGGGATAATTTAATAACAGATATTTTTTGGCAGTTTTAATAAAATTTAGGCTCTCAGCCAGGTAGTGGTTGCTGGGATGCCAGCATTTGCTAGTAATTTATGCCAATATTAATGTTCCATGTAGCTCTTGCTGGGCTATCCTTTATCTCTTGAGATTTTGTTAGCCCCATTTGTCACTCATAGTTATATATCATTTCATAGAAAATAAAGGCCCATTTGCATCACAACTTGGTTTTATTTAATTAATAGATATACCTTTGCATTTGGTTCTTCTGTGAGATCTCAGCCCTGAAACACCCTGCAAAAGAAGCCATCATACTGTTGCTCGCCTTGTCAATGGCATATTTTACCATGTCCTTCACTAAATTCAAGGCAACAGAGGCTAATTTTGGCATGCAGTGGCCCCACAACTCAAAATGTTAGTTTGATACTGACTAGAATTTCAGTAAAATAAGAATAAAAGTAAGCGCATGCTCCTTGGGTCTGAACAGGTCACTATTGGCTGGGTAGAGCCTGCTGCCACACTATTCCTTAGCCTTTGGGATATCAGATGGTGGGAGGAGACCAGCAACTTGAGCGGGATTTTCTTATTAAAATCAATGGCATTAAATTTCCAAGCACAACAAAACTTGGCAGTATCTGACCTAAACATTTTGGTACTGTTCACGCCATGTTTTTGGGATATAGATGCTTATTAATTCCACAGGATGATCAGGTCAACTTTTTTCTGGTTTAGGTTTTCAATATGTCAAATGAAAAGTGAGAGTTTGTGATCTAATCCATTACACACATTTATTGGTGGAATCTGGTTCCTTATGAGCAGCTATCCTCTCAAATTAAAGTTAATCTTGAAGGTCACTTCAGTTGAGGCATGGAGCAGTCAAGAAGACGTATCAATTGCTGAAGAAACATTGTTAATAGGACTAAATTCTTGAGACCATACATGAAATACTAAAAACTTGTTTAACATGAGGGTTCAAGATTATATGAGCTCTTAATATCAGCATAAAGTCAAGGCTCCCTTGTTGCCATTTATTGTGGTTAGTGTGAATGTAATGGGACCTTTATCCTTGGGTCTTCATGGTCATCACTATACCCTACTTGTCATTGGCCATTTAATCTGGTGGCTCACAGTATCTCCGTCACTGCTGTCAATACAAAGGCTACAGACCTATCACTATTACGCTCCATATTCAGATAACATGGGTGCCCAATAATCTTGATTTCTGACATTTGGTTAGAATTCACATCTCAAGTTATTTAAAAACTAACCTTGCTGTTTGGTATCAGTCAAAATATTACTAAACTTTATAATCTTTTAACTAATGAGGCAGTAGAAAGAGCAAATAGCAATATTAAATATTAAATATAATCTTCATAAATGATGGCCACCAATACCATGGGTTGGAGACATTGTATAATGTCTTCCTCTTTATCCTATCAGATAAGTTATTGTTGCATAATTATAATGTTCCATTCTAAGCCTTGTATGGGAGAGAACCTCAATGACCCAGCAGTGTCTAACCACTTGTAGACTCTTCTGTTCCCACAACTTCCAAACTAACCATAAAATCATTGGTCAACTAAGTAATCAAATTACATTTTCTTGCTACACAAAGGATTGCTATGACCAATACAAAAGAGACTGCACAATTCAATGTTCATAAAAAAAATTCTCCCGCCTTGAATTAAGCATCTCATTATTTTATCACCATTAACTTGGTGGGTTACCCAACAAGTTTGTCACTTCTTGGTCAGACCATATTGCCTATTAAAATAGCTGGTTAAATGTATTTCATTGCTGATGTCATTCAGGGCACTGTGGTTGATAGGGGACATGCTAGGTTCCTAAAGCCATATTTCCTATCCAACTGGATCTTGGGGCACTGTTGACACCTATAATAGATTAATTCAAATGTATTGAAGTTCAAAGAAAGCCATTTGCACACTCCCATCCTATTTTAAACCTCCCTGGCCCAAATAGAATTGGTATCTAAAAGTTCTAGCCCCAAAAGGGCAAAAACTAATAGATGGGGTCAAGATTCATCACAAGGTGTGATTTTAATGGGAGTCATTAATTAAAATCTTGGTTAAAACTATCCTGAATCCTAGAGTTGCAAACGCAATGAATAAAGCCATTGGGATCCAGACATTCTAGACATTGACATGAAAAGTTCCGTTGCTTAACCCTCTTACTGGATGAGAAGTTAAGGTCTCTGATATGGAGGACCAGGATGCTTACTCCACCATAAGGCTATCTTGTACCCTATAAATATTAAAAAAATTTAACATATAATAAGTTAGTTCTGTATTCTTCCATAGTTTTAATTAATATATAATTTACATTACTTTGCATAAACCCAATTTTAGTGTTAGCTTTTTGAGTCAGTATAGTTGCCATTATGTAGAAATGCTAAAGTGAAAGTGCTTAGTCATTACCTTTCAGAAGCCATTCTGTTACCAAGTGACATCCTGAAAAAGCAAGAATTTTTTAAACATAATTTCCAGGCAACCAAATTAATCATTCTTCATCTTTAGTTTATGAGTAAAGCCAATAAGAACAAACATGTCTATGGTTTATTAACCACAGGTAGCATTGTAAACTTTTTTGTTTACAGCACAGATTTGAAGTGTGAGTTGAATGTGTTGTTGACTAGGAAAATAATGGGTGGGTTGATAATTATATGAGGGCAATTATCTAGTTGAGTTTTCACAACCAATATGACCAAGTCTTTTCTGACAGACAGGTGCTGATGTTTTTTCTTCTGATAACTTAAAGTGTATCTAGATAACAAGGGAACCTTTCCCAGCCATGCTTCCACTGAGGTACTTGAGAGTTACTTCAACAAAGGAAACTATCCCTTCAATTCTAATCACAATAGTTGGCACAATACAAATAGATAATAATAGACTATTTCGTCCACTCTAATCACAAGAACACAATAAAGGCTGAATAACTTTCTAAATGTTTTTCCAAAGTGAGTTGTATATCACTACTTTGTTGAATAAATTAAGGGATTTATTTAGTAAAACTAGCGCCCAACTCTTCCATTAGCGCCAATAAGAACCAGCATTCATCACTGATAATTTAGCCCTTAGGAGCCATCTGAAACTATGAGAACTTTATCCACCTAGTTGGATCCCACCACAAACTAGGTCATGACCCCTCTTGGGGTGGTTATCTAAAGAGCATGTCATAACGCCTTTACCCACCCAGAAGATTATCCATATTAAGCTATCAACCTGCTTAGCTAATTGGACTTTTAAACATTAATATAAGGCCACGTTGCCTTTTAGGCTAACCCACATGTTGCTGCCAATTAAAAGTGCTTTCAAAGCTTCAGAAAATGCCAATAAACCCTTATTGACTAAAGACTAAACTCATCTGATCTGCAAAAGGCTTATTAATTACTAGTTAAGACAATGTTAAGAACACTAGAAAACGTTGTCAGAGATCATTCCAAATGGAACTTTAATAATTTTGGCAGAATCAAATCTTGTAAATTTTATTTAAAATCTTATCTAGAATTAAATCAAACATTTTTTAGCAATTCATGATAACTCCCACATCTGCAATATTTTTATAGTAAGTTTTCACCTTGAATTGAACAGATTATAAATCATAGTTAATTAAACTGGATGATGTGTTCTTAAAAAACCCAACACATCCCCCACTTGACTATACTATCCAGCAAAGTAGAGTTTTTCAGACAGACGCTGCTTTGGTCCATGGCCTGAATCAGCCACCATGGCTTTAAATTGATCTCAGCAGAACTAGATATTTTTTCTCATTGCTCAATGCATTTACACATGGCCATTCTCAGAAGCATGTTTCCTCTTCTTCATGTGTTTACTGACACCTTCTGCAAGGTCATTCAACAGCTAGACGCTGCATTAGGACTACTTTGGTTGATCTAGTCAATAATTTATTGAACGCCTGTTTCCCCTCAGGTCAGGGATCTCAAAGCTACATGCCTACCAATATCACTCAGTTGACCTCTCCATTAATTCCTAAGCACCTGTTTCCCCCCAGGTTGAGCTTCTCACAACTTGTTCAGCGTGGAAATTCAAGCTATCTTTCTTTGACTCTCCAAGTGAACCCAGTTATGACATGAGCTGGTCCTGTCAAATGTTCACACTCACTAAATCCTCTTGACTTCCATTTTAGTTTGTCAATCTTCTTTCCATGACATTGGGAATAAAAAGCACTAGGTTCACTCAATTGTAACAAAAAACAATTGGTATTTTAATAATATTTTTTTATTTTTTTTATTTTTTAGGATGATCTTAAAGTTATAGTAACTTTTTCATATACTTGTTTATCTTTAATATTTTTCTCTCTATATTTATCATCATATATAAATTATTCTTTTTTCTTAGATCCGATACTTAAGTAACTACTATAGACTAATTCACTATATGTCCATCAGCAATGTTTTTCAGTGTATAGGCATCTGTTGACATCTTACCAATAATCTCAAATGGACCTAAGCATAGGGCATCAAACTTTTTTCTAATTCTTAATACGTGGGTAACACAATAGGCCACCCTTTCCCCCAAATGGTATTCCTTATGCGCTAGTCAATTTTGATCATCCTGGTTCTTTGCTTTAATCCTTCTTTTCAATAATGTATTGAATGCCTGTGATGCAATCTAATCATGGATTTTTCCTGTCAGGTTATATATTTTCTGAACTCCTCTCCAATGCTGGTTCTACTGCTGAATACAAAACTGGTGGCAAGAAATCCCTTTGTACATATAAGAGTCTAAATGGAGTTTTCCTGTCGCTGTATCACAACAGATATTGTATGTGAATGTAACTGAATTCAGATAAAATCCCAAAGTGGAGGGTTTTCCACTACAATTATTCTGAGTGTTAAAGCCAGAGGTCCATAGACTCTTTCTACTATTCTGCTTGTTTTTGGAAAGTATTTAACATACACCACTCCTCAGATTCTCATTATTAATGCCAAACTTGGAAACACAGAGAAGTAAAGTTAGTTCAGTTGTCACTGAGTAATACTTGCAGCCCTCCATGTGGTACACTTTTTAGTCTAGTATAAATCTTGCAGTGCTCATTGCATCTACCCTACTAAGGCCTCAGTCTTGACTCATCTGGTCAGATGGTCTATTACAATCATAATGTACTTAACTCCACCAGTACTAACACTCAGGGGCCCCATCACATCTCTTGACACCATGTGCAAGTAAACCCAGGGTGCACTAGCTGGTATTCCAATACATTCTTGTGGGGCTTGTGGAGTTAACATTCCATGCAACAGGAAATGTAATCTGCTATGCCATTATTGATCAATTTCAGCATTATTATTGGCATAGGTGATCTAACGTTTAGCTTAGGCCACAATGCCCTATGTCTTTATATGCAGCTTGTATAATTGCTAAACGTTCCAATGGTTTTGGAAACATATATATTTCTTTCAATTTATTTAAAGATGTCCATTCTTAAATTCAGTTTTTTCATCTTTCTCTTTAGCGCACTTTTAATCTCCTGGGGTTCACCTGATATTTCCATTGATCATCCAATTATAATAGTTCATTTTCTTGCTGATAAATGACTTGAACTGCAGGTAATCTTGATTATCCATCTGCGTTCTGATGGGCTGCTCCCACTCTGTGTTGATCACAAATAACAAGCTTGTAGTTTTAGAGCCCATTGAGTCAGTTGCCCCTCTAGTTCCTTAAAAATGCAACCAGCGTAGAGATAAGTGGTCAGTTGTGACCTTGAAGTGCATCCCATGAATATACACCTGCAATTTATTTGAGGCGTATAGCACTATGAGGAATTCACACTCTGTCATATAGCAGTTTCTTTCTGCCAGTGTCAATGTCTGACTCACATTTGCCACAGGATGCTTCTCCCCATTGTCAACTACTTGACATTAAAATGTTCACAAATGCCATTCACAATGCATCTATATAAGTTATAAACGCCTGATTAATATCTGGGTACTTTAGAATGGTTTATCATCAAGTAAATTAGGAGCTCATCAAATATTTCTTGGGCTTCCTCATTCCACACAAATCCCTTTTTTGTTTCTTAAATAGGTGATTTAATGGTTTAGAAATTATGGAAAAATCTTTGATAAATTGACAATAGAAGCTGATCATCTCATGAAAAACTTGTATATCCTGAACACTCTTTGGGGTCACATCCATTTAATGGCTGTTTTCTTCTATGGTTGAGGTTCTAGTCAGCCAGAGTTCCTTCACAAACCTTAAGTATTCTTGCTCTTTTATAAAAATACTATTTCCTCACCTTGATCTTCAAATTTCTGATGCTTGGCGTTTAAAAACTTCTTTTAAGTGTTCCAGGTGATTGGTAATTGTCCTATTAAAAACGTTGATGCCATTTAAGTATCCAATATGCAGGACTATTTTAGATCACTTAAGATGTAATCTATTGCCCGTGGAAGTTAGACACACATTACATAATCTCTGGAGCATTTTCATCAATTAGTGTAACCCTTGTACAGTAATTATTCCACAATTCTCCTGTCTTCATTTATAAGCCTATCTGCAAATACCCTGAGATCAAATCCATGGCCAAAAAGAACTTGGCTTCTTTTAGATAGTTGGGCGCATTGTCTATCCTCAGCAATAAATATCATTCTTTTTAGAAATTTACTTATCTAGAAGTTATCAGTAACCTTTTGTGAATCCATTCTTTTTTTGTTATAAGGATAGGACTCACCATGGACTTAAAAAGGTATGAGGAACCCATGCACAACCAGTTTAATTGTTTCTTCTCTAACTACTGCTTCAGAGGGCTTGGATTGGTAGATGGGTTATATTATATCAGTGGATATTCCCTAGTATCAACCCTATTAACATATTTTAGCACATAAAAAATCAAGTTAATGGACAGGTATCACCTATATTATTCAAATAATTGAAGCAAATCCTCCTGCTGATGTTCTGATAACCCAGCAAGTTTTTTCAACCAACCAGTATATCAATGTTTCCAGCAACATCCGCCATTAATCCTTTGCCTGCTACCTGACAGGAATATGACCAAGCAACCTCTTTTACAATTTCTGGGTCAATACTCTTTGACTTTGCTCTTGTCAGGAGGGTGTCTCTAACTCTCCATTCCAAGCTTGGTGGTGCATGGTGCACAGGACCAACTCAAGGGAACTAATTGTCAGTATCAAAAGAAAGATAGCCCACAGAGGGTGCTTAAACTAAAATGATATAATATGGGGTTGTTAAGCATGGAGTAGAACAATAGGAATTGTACAAACAGCAAAACTTGGGTGGACCCCAAAGAGGAGTCCAATCCAAGCAGTGTCCTGTGCAGGAGCGTAAGGTTGCTTTAGTCTGGAGGGACCCAAATGGACCTGCTGTGCACCAGATGAGAGGGTAAAATTTGCACAAACAAAACAGCTATTGTTGTGTGAGATCTTCTCAAAGAGGTCTGCACTCAGGTACATTTAAGTAAACACATGGAAAAAATGTAACTAATAAAGGATTTATCTAATGGAGGAAAACAACCAATGAGAAAAGTTGGTATAAAGATTTTTTAAGCCAAACCAGGGAAATCATCTATTGGAGAAAGTGGTGCTAAGCTGAAGTGCACCAATAAGCACACACTTCGATCTAACAGGACATTATAATTTAAAATTATCCAAACTTGAGTAATTGATTGAAGTCTAGGCCAACCCAAGCTGGAAAACTTCATAAACTATATGGGTTCTGAACCCCCTTTCATCAAGTAACCAGTTTTGAGCCATTATCATTTAAGAGGTATCTCATCATTTTAATACCAAAGCTGAAACAAGTGTCTGGTCATTATGCACTTCATCTGGAACAAGCTTGACATATCTGGCTTGTACCCAGCTCTCACTGCCTTGGGCTCTGCTCGCTTAACTTGGGGGATTTTGAACTTGGGGCATCAAAAGGGGTAATCTGTTGCACAGATCTGACACTAACCAGCTAGGCTTAAACTTCCTGAGAGAGCTGTAAACTTGACACTTGCATGCCAACTTTGCGTCTTCTTTTGAAATAATCATGTGTACGTTAAAATCTTCTCTTGACTCAACAGAAATTTCCCAACCTCTTTCCTTGCAAGCCTAATCTTACAAGGAGTCCTTCTCAAAACGAGTGTCTTCTTCAAAACAGGTTAATCCCAGACTGGTTACTGGCAAATACTTCAGATAAAGGACAAACTTAAGATTCTGTGAAATAGACTGTTTATTTAAGATAAAAACTTAGTATTCTTATACTAAATACTAAAGAATCAGGATGTAAAATAAATTGAGTGTTTTTTTGAATAGTGGGTTGGAAGATATTGTGACTTCTTTAGGAACCTTGGAACAGTCTCTTCTTTTTTATTGATTTCTCTCTTGGGCATTCATTTTCTCAAGTTCCTGAATTTTGTACTGTGGCGGTGTGTGGATCTTTGGTATCAGGATTGTTGGTTCCGTGGCTCCTGTGCACTTTGGTGAAGTCCAAATCTTCATTACCATCGGTGACTTAATTTTCTGGTTTCTTGATGGCACAGTTTTTCTTTCATTTTTGATTGTTTTCCTTTTCAGTGCACCATTCAGCACCTAAATCATTCTGTTCCTTCTCAATTTTACTCAAATGAATATTGCCATTTTTGGAGCTAAACTCATCTTGGGTTAATAATTCTTGCACTTCAATTGGTATTTCCTCAATTCTACCAGAGGTTAAGGCTTTACCAATTTTGCAGTGTGCCAAATCTGTGACATCACCCCTTCCAAGATGAGACTGAGGGTAGGATCTGAGGTGTCTAGCGTAAACTCTGTTGAACACAATGTTGGTGGCATCATCTTGGATGGAGTATTCATGGCCTCTCTTGGTCAGTACAGTTGATGGTTCAGTCCAAATGGCTTGAAGCTTCTCAGGCTGGCTTCTGCAGATGTGGTAAAATGATACTTTATTGTTAACTCCAAATTCTGGCTGTTTGGTACATCTAAGACTGTCTTTCTGCCCTTTTGGGATACTGTGCTCAATGTTCTTCCCAGCTTCTAGTTGTATGCATATGAGCTCACCAGCCAACTCTTGCTGATAGTTCCCAAGGGTAAGTTCTTGTGATTCGCAGCAATTATTAGAGCCAACAGGGTAGGTAAGGTGGCTTCTCTCCCATAGAGCGCCTTGAATGGAGACACTCAATGACCCTATTGTGGTTAAGTCAGTAAGCAAACAGTGCAGATGGTAAGAGGAATACCACTTTGACTTGTAGTTAACTGCTATCTTCTTGAGGATCCCAGCTTGTCCTGTTTACTCATTCCACACTTCTGTTTGATGATACTTTATAGAGGGTAGTGAACAGCTGTTTCACCCCTACTAAGTCCATAAGTTTTCTCACTACTTCAGAGATGAAGTTCTTCCCATTATCCAATAGCAAGATCTGGGGACAACCATGTTCTGTGATAATCAGATTGTAAAGGAATCAGGCGGTGGTCCCTGTAGTGTAAGACTTGATCGCTGCTGCCTTAATCCACTTTGTGAAGTGGTCATTTGCTACTATAACAAACTTGTTCCCACATGAGGCAGTTGGTAGTGGTCCTACCACATCAATAAATACATTGTGAAAAGATGTGGATGGTGGGATTGGCGTATGCTCTAACTTCTTTTCCAATGGTCTAAAACTTGCACATGGTACACACATCTCCAAGGAATGGTGCACCTCATCAGTCATAGCCTCCCAATAGAACCAGTCCTTGAGATAAGCTAAAGTCTTCTGAAATCTTACATGTCCCACATGTTTGTGTGCCTCCATCGCTACTTTCATTTGATTGCTAGGTTGCACATATGGATACCATTTCCCCTTAATAAACTTCTGGATTTTTTCATTGACTCTTTGCGTGTCCTTTGAGCATCTTCTTAAATCTGACTTGACTTCTTCAGTTTCTTCTTCCCATTTCTCTTCAGGTAATCCAATTAGATCATAAAGTTGATCACTCTCATGCACATGCAAATGGAACACAGGCAATCTTGAGAGCCTATCTGCATTCAGGTGGTTACTTCCAACCCTGAGTATAATTTCAAAGTCATACCTAAAGCTGAACAGCCCATCTAGCTAGTCTCCCATCAGGATCCTTCATGTTCCTGAGCCAGCATAAGGATGAAATGGTCTGTTACAACTTTAAAGTGAACTCCATATATAGGTATGGCTAGAAATGCTTCACTGCTCTAATCACTGAAGACACTCACGCTCTGTAACAGTGTAGTTTCTTTCTACTTTGGTAAAGACTTATGAATAGTACTCAATAGGATGGTCAAATCCCTCCTCAACTAGTTGTGCTAGTATTGCACCAAGTCCTACGTCATTGGCATCAGTGTATAGGTAAAATGTCTTGTTGAAGTCTGGGTATGTTAGGATCAGCACCTCTACCAACTTCGTTTTCAGATCCTCAAATGCTTGGTCTTGCTCTAGTCCTCACTCAAACTTAGAGTCCTTGTTCAGTAGATATGTTAGGGGAGTAGCCAAGTCTGCAAATCGTCGGATGAACTGTCTGTAGTAGCCTATCATGCCCAGGAACACTCGGACATCCCTCATACTCTTTGGATGCTCCATTTTGGTTATTGCCTTCACCTTTCCTTCTTGAGGACATATCCCCTGAGCACTGATCTCATGTCCAAAGAACTCAAGTTGCTTCTTGAGAAAGGTGCACTTGATCCATTTCAACTTAAAATTTGATTCTCTCAACCATGTGAACACCTCTTGAAGGTGCTCAATATGCTCTCTGAACGTTCTACTGAATAAAGTTATATCATCCAGATAGATTAGGACACTTGTCATCTTCAGTTCTCCAAATATTTGGTCCATGGAACGTTGAAAGGTTGCTGGGGCGTTGCACAGCCCTTGTGGCATACTGGTCAGTTTGAACAAGCCTTGGCTGCTGATCAAAGCACACTTTTCCTGGTCTTTTGGTGACAGTTCCATCTGCCAGTACCCACTGGCCAGGTCCATTGCCAAAAAATACTTCAAACCGCCCAACCATTTCAAGACGTCATCAATATTTGGGAGAGGGTAAGAATCTTTTTTGTAATTTCATTTTAAGTGATGGTAGTCCATAACCACCCTATGTGAGCTATCTTTCTTGTGCACCAAAAGAAGTGGCAATGCTTATGAACTCTTTGAGAGCCTCAACAAGCCAGCATCTGTAAGTTGTTAAAGCTCCTTGATGACCTCTTCCATTTTTGATCAGCAGTATGACTTCAATTTGAAAGGTATAGCTGACCTTGTATCCATATGGTGTATCTCTCCTTTACACAGACCATAATCATTTGGTCCTTGGCCGAAAATATCTTCAAACTCTTCCAATAAATCATACAGCTCTCTTTGTTCTTCCTCTGTTGTCAGCAAGTCCAATTTGTCTAATCCTCCAACAGCGTGTACTGACTTGTTGGTATCACAATTGATTAGTTTTATGCATGCCTCAACTTGTCCTTTCTCAACTCAGATAGGTTGAGTAATGATGTTCCCCAGGAGGATAGTCACTTCACCCTCATGACTAGTCAAAGAATCCAGGCAGCACTTGCAGCTCCTGTTTGCATACTCCTTCTTGGGTTTATATTTTAAGTACAGTGTTCTGGGGAATCTTTACACTTATGGTAGTCTGCACAACTCTTTGTTCTCCTGGTCAAATCTCCATTGCCTCATTGGCACTCAAGGGTAGCCCATCTTCAGCGCACACTGAAGCAGGTAGTTGCTTCACACCTTTCTTGCGAAGTATGTAGTGCACCAGGAAAATTGATTGCTCAGTTTCTACCAGACATGTCCGCTGCTTCCTTGATTTAAGGTCTTCATCCTTAAACGCAAAGGGCATCTGGTAGTTTACCAGACTCACAGTGCTGCTAACAAAGGCAATCTTTGCTCTGAACTCCAATAAAAAAGTGTGTGCTAATAAGGAAGTCATAGTGGTTGTTGTCCAAGAACACAGCAGGGGCAGTGAGTACCATGCATCCAAAGTGTAGGGGTAAGGCAGAGTAAGCCCCTAATGCATGTGTGGTGTCAGGTCCTACTGTCTAATATCTCACTTGGTAGTCAATGTCTGGCATAAATTTTGGCTTCTTCATCAATTTTGAGGACATGATATTGACTGGGGCACCAGTATCAAGGACTGCCAGTACACGCACACACTGTATCACAACTTCCACTTTGTTTACACTCTTCCCAAATGGAATTCCAGATGACAGTGCGTCATCAGCTGACTTTTCAAATTCCTTTAATTTCTTGGGTGTATTGGATGTTGATTCAGCACGCAGAGTAGTAGTCTTTTTGATATTCTTGAAGGTGTCCAGTACAAGTTGTTCGCCTTCCTTTAGACTATTGACTACTTTAGTGGGCTTCATTGCTTGAGCTAGGTATGTAGAGTTAAACCCCTCATAGGTGGATTCATGTACCCATAATTGTGCAGGTACAGATACAGTACTGGGGGCTCCTAAGACATGGGAACTGGTATCCGTCAAGTCCTCATCTTGGTGATTGTCTTCTCCTTTCACATGTAGGTTCACCCAATTTATGGTTATAGGGGTTTCCTCTTTTGGTGAAGGGGGTTTTTCTTAATCGCCTTTCATTGGATAAGATTTCCAATAGTGACCAGGCTTGTGACATTTGTGGCACATGAACTCCTTATGCTGATATCATGGAACTGGTTTGAAGTTCTTGTCTTTTGGCTTGTCACTCTTGTTCTGTGTAATGTACACCACTTTTCCAGCTCTGCATGTTAGTTAGATCATTAATTGTTTCTGATCTTATGTTCCTTACACATTGAGTAAAACTTCCTTGATGGCCTTAAGATCCAACCATTTTGAGCACAAGCGTCATGTGCATCTTGAGGGCTGGGTATGCTTCTAGAGAACTGATTAGAACAGTCTTCATAATAGGTAAATATAATGTCCCTGTTGTCTATATTTGTTGTGCTCAAAGGTAGTATCAAGCAGCATAGTTTGCGACTATCTCTGTCTTGCCCATTTTTAACAATATGAACTTTTGCTTCATATTCTTAACATTTGTGCGCTACCAAATTCTGATAACAGGATTTCCTTGACCTTGGTCTAGGTCAAACCAGGTCATAAACTAGCGCTGAGTATCTCCTACACTTCATGGCTCATGCAGCCTTGGATGAGACGAGCTTTTTCTTGTCACTAGAGCCATCCATGCTGTTCTTATACAATTGTAAAAACCCAGGCATTGTTCTCACTGGGAGTGAACATTTTTGAAATAGGGATTAAAGTTAAATATTTCTCTACTGGAGCGCTTCACTGATGTCATGGAGATGTTGCTCTCTGTGCAACTAATACCAGCCTTTCCAAATGTGAGATGTCTAGCAAAGCATAAGTATTGAGACCTAACCTCTTGGGTTAGATCAGGAAAAATTCCCTTTTAGGAAGAAGAAGGGACCTAATGGTCCTGTGGAGTCCTTAACTAAATTGGGGGACTTGGGCATGTAGTGGATGAACGTTGGATCACTGCATTGGCACCAAAAAAACCCACCACAGTACCCCATTTGGCTGCTTATGAGTTGATTGGGAAGATAACAGAGGTCTGTAATGAGATAATGCAGGCCTGAGGCCTTCCACAGCAGCTTTCCCTCCCTCTGAGCCTCACTCCACCATCCTTTATGTCTATAGGCTATAAGAAAATGAGCTCTGAAATTCAAAAAAGGGCTCCCAAGTCAGAAAACTGGGTTTGGGACATGGAATCCAAAATTCCGGGTCTGGGTAAGCCAAAATGAGTCAGAAATCTGCGTTTGGGAAAATTTAAAAAATCTTTTAAAAAATTTATAGAAATCAACCCTGGCAGGACCCAATTCAGCCACGCCTTCCATATGGGTTAATATGCTTATATTTGGATTGGTGAGGGTCCCTCCTGGCAGATCCAATGCTTATGTTGCCAAAGCTTTGGTGACCTGTGCTTAAGCGGATGACAAGGCCCTGAACCCTGACAAATTACCCTCAAGTATGTCAGCCATTGTTGCCAAAGAAAACATATTCTGAGTCCTCTTTTCCCCTCTTCCCATATAAGACAACTGTCTCTGTAAAGAGTAGTTGTTGGTCCATTCTTTATTCTAAGTTTAATAAAGCTTTTCTCACCCAAAACCCACTCTGTGAGCTCCACATTTTCTTCTTGATACTTTTGTTCAAACCAGCAAAGTATGCAGCTTTCTGCGTCCTAAGGCTGATGGTTGTAGAGTGGGCTTTCCAAGCCATTAATCCGGTGGCCCACCAAGTGGGGGTTGTGATCCAAGGACTCACCGCCAGCCTATGACGCCAATCTACCACGTTGGGAGAGTCATCGGACCCCCTGAACTCTTCTCAACAACCTGGTTTCCAACCAGCACCCAGCTGACCCACTTTGGGATTGCCTCTCACTCCACAAAAGGATTGGAGAAATCAGCCCAATTTACCTCACCAATTCCATAGTGGTTCAGCGCAATTCAGGCAGAGTGAGGCCATCTCCACTAATCATGATTCTCCATGTGGAGGTGAGGACTTGTTGTTCACACTATTGCAAGGTGGAAACCAGGTGCTGAACCATCCAGATCATTTCATCAAGGGTCAATCCAGCCCAAATTTAATATTAAAATCAATTCGCTGCACTGGCAATGCCCCTGACCCTCCTACCCAATCCTGAGGACCCCTAAGGGGTGCAAGATGAGGCCCAAGGCCTCCTGATGGTTGGAGCAATTCTTTTGCTTTGATTTGTAAAGCCAATTATCATTTTGAAAATTATGAAAATTTATATGATTATCAAAATTTTTTATATGATGAAACAGTCCAATAAGGTGTAATGATAACCCCAAAGGTCAACAACTGCAAACCCAGAAGGATTGGTCATCCTCTTTGCCTCCTCCACCCTTGGAGGATGCCCCAGCAAGACCCACGGTTTCCCCCATTGCAGCCATTTGGTTTGTTATGGGGGCCTTTGGTATGTTTATTAACTTTTATTTCCCTCACCAGAATAATAGGGGATCCTTACTACAATTACTCAGAACTGCTATGCCCTTGGCATTCTGGGCCTTCCACTGGGTTGCTACACACCCAGGGTGGAAGCCCAGTCTTACTTTAATCAGCAGATTCCATGACACAAAGGTCTTAGAGCAGGCTGTGGGTTTACTTGAAGTTGATCCTTAAATTCCTATAGTTTTGATCAATGTTATAAAAATAGTCTCATGGTGGTCTAAACGTTCACCATACTCATTTAAGCTCATACATTATTCCATTTTCTGCTTCAAAATGTTGGACTCATTACTCAAGTCCCTTCAGATCAGTTTCAATTCTTCAAGTCACTGGTATGTGCCCCAATACTGGGGTAGTAGCCACTCAAGCTCAGTGAGTGGTGTCTGAAACCCAGTCTAGGTACAACCTCAACTCCTCTACTTCTTTTCCAACGCTTGCACCTTATCTCAATAATCTCTTTTTCAGTTGAGGATAGGATTCCTGCTGCTTCTTTACCATGGTATACCTCCATGGTCTCAAAAATAGGCATTTCCATCTGCCCTAAACTCTCTCTTCTCAACTGTGTGGTTGGCATCACCCCTGTAGTGAGCACCAGAATCGCCGCCCTGGGTTTGCTCACTTAACTCTGGGGATTTTAAACTTGGGGCGTCAAAAGGAGTAATCGGTTGCACAGATCTGACACTAACCAGCTAGGCTTAAACTTCCTGAGAGTTCTGTAAACTTGACACTTGCACGCCAACTGTGCGTCTTCTTTAGAAATAATCCTGTGTAGTTGGAATCTTCTCTTGACCCAACAGAGTTTATATCAACCACTTTTCTTGCAAGCCTAACCTTATAAGGAGTCCTTCTCAAAACAAGTGTCTTCTTCAAAACAGGTTGATCCCAGACTGGTTATTGAGATTACTTCAGATAAAGTAAAAACTTAAGATTCTGTGAAATAGACTTTTTATTTAAGATTAAAATTTGTATTTTTATACTAAATACTAAAGAATCAGGATGTAAAATAAATTTAGTGGATAATTGAATAGTGGATTAGAAGATATTGTATCTTCTTCAGGAACCTCAGAACCATCTCTTCTTCCATTAATTTTTCTCTTGGCATTCATTTTCTCCAGTTCCTGAATTTGTGTACTGTGGCGGTGTGTGGATCTTTGGTATCAGGATTGTTGGTTCCGTGGCCCCTGTGCACTTTGGCAGAGTCCAAATCTTCATTACCATCGGTGACTTAATTTCCTGGTTTCTTGATGGCACAGTTTTTCTTTCATTTTTGATTGTTTTCCTTTTCAGTGCACCATTCAGCACCTAAATCGTTCTGTTCCTTCTAAATGTTACTCAAACAAATATTGCCATTTTTAAAGATAAACTCATCTTGGCTTAATAATTATTGCTCTTCAATCAGTATTTCCTCAATTCTACCAGAGGTCAAGAAATTTCCAATTTTGCGGTGCGCTAAATCTGCAACACCAGAGTTGATCCAAGGTGTGTTTTAGGTCAGGAAGATCCTGCAACTTGACCCTTTGGACCTCCTGCCATCCAGCCTTGTCTTTGATATTGGTGCCCTCAATTAGGTCATGTAAACATGACATTACCCTCTCCTCTTTTTGGGCTCCACCCCAGGGGCATTCACCAAGGAAAAGTTTTTTTGGGTAGGACCCCAACTTTATGGAAGCAACGGCTTGCTTGGACTTAGATCCTGTGGCCTCAGGGAAACGCTTGTGGTGCTACAATTAGATCTTGACCATGGGTGCAGTCACATGCTGGGACCCAACTGTTCTCTGCTGCATCAAATTCCTTCCAGGTTACAAGATACTTGAGTCTTCTTCTTACCCTATGAGAGGCTACATTCTCCTTCACTTCCCACACTTGATGCCCCATCCACAAGATAAGTCTTGGGAGTCTCTGGTGGGGGACCCTCAAACAACATAAGTAAACTTTCATGGAAGACAAGATTCAAAATGAGGGGGAGATCTAACTGGTATGCTTCATGGCCCACCTTTCTGATGATGCAGTATGGCCCAATACTCTTAGGTCCTAGTTTTATGCATGGTTTCTTGATTGGGATGTTTTTAGCATTAAGCTTATGAGATCTCCTTCCTTGTACACTGGTCCAACTTGTCTCTTACCATCAGCATTCTCCTTGTAAGCCTGCATGGCTGCATCTAAATTTTTGCTCACCCCTAATGTACATTCTTGATCATTTTTGTAAAGCCCACCACTGCTTTCACCTTGGATCCACAACTGGGCTCCATGTTGAAGGTGAGATTGAAGCCATAGTTGACAAAGATGGAGGAACAACTAATTGATGCATGTTGGGCGTTGTTATGAATAAATTGGCCATGTGGAGATGGGAAGCTTAGTAGAAATGATATGTGGCAGTGTAGCACTGCAAGAACAGTTTGAGGCACTGGTTCACTTTTAGTATGCCCATCTGATTGGTGTTGATAGGCAGTTAAATGGCAGGAATGGATTTCAGAGTCTTACACAACTCTTTTCAATGGATGGAGGTAAACTGGGGTCCACATTTACTATTTATTTCTTGGGGGACCCCGTGAAGAGCAAACACATGAGTGACAAAGAGCCTAGCCATCTCAGCCGTGGTGACTGTATTTCTGCAGGTTTAAAGTAGGCGAACTTTGTATACTGGTTCACCACCACCATGATGGCATCATAGCCATCAGATACAGGAAATTCGCCATAAAATAACCATTAGAGAAGTCCAAGGTCCTTCAGCCTTTTGAACTGGTACCAACAGCACCGCTAGAGGCTGAAAATTTGGTTTTATTTGGTTGCAGACCTTTCACTCTTTAAAAAACCTGCCCACCTGTGTATTTAACCCTTAGCAATTTTAAGTTGCAGAAAATTAGCTCTAAGTCTTCCCCTACCCAGGAAGACCAATGGTGATTTCATCATGATGGTCCTGAATGATTTTCAGATGAAGGAGTCTGGCAGGAACCCAAAAGCGCTCTGAAACCAAAACATCTCATCCTTCACGTGATAATCCCTGGCAATATCCTCCTGATTTAATGCGCTCTTAGCAAGAACCATAGCATATTTGGCCAACAAAGGCTGGGAAATGAATACCTTTCTGAACATACTATAGTTCTCCACATTTTCCAAAGGAGCAAGAGCTGGCCTGTTGGCTGAGGGATAAGGAAGTTAAGACATAATCTTATCCATTGGAATCACCAAGTGGGTACTATGCACTTCTACCTCCTTAGGATCTGGAGCTAGTGCAGGGTTGCAGCTCAAAGAATCTGCCAAACCATTCTCCTTGCCCTTGGTGAACTCATATGAAAATACAAATTGGGCAAGGGTCTTATGCAATGGGTCTGCTGCGGGGTTAGGACATGAGGAGCGCGATAGTACAGTAAGGGCACAGTGATCTGTACGTATGCAAAAGGGTTTGGGATGAGCCATGCTAGTGATGACGCCAATAAGTCAATGCCTCAACCACTGCCAATAACTCTTTATTATATATGGTGCAGTTTAACTCTGGTAGAGACATTTTCTGGAAATTATCCCACTAAATGCTCTATTTCATCTTTGCCTACTTGCAATAGGGCTGCCGCTATGGAAAAGTTGGAGGCATCAGGAGCAACAATGAACTCTTTACTAGGGTTGACATGGTGAAGAATGGACATGGATAGCAAAGTACACTTTATCACTTGGAAGGCATCCTCCAAAATGGGGACCACTGAAGTACTTTTGTCCCACTTGCCTTATACAAAGTCGCCACCACTTCAGAAAGATTTGGTGTGAAATTCTTAAGATACACGCCCCCAAAATTCTCCTCAACTCCTTAACCAAAGTTGGAGTGGGCCACTCACAAATTGCCTTCTCTTTGTCTAGAGTTATCATGTGACCTTTGCAAACATGATGTTGCCCAGGAAGGTGACCTGGAACTTGAAGAATTCATATTTACTTATTTATAATGTAGGTTCAGCTGCCCTCAAACGCTCCACCACATGCTGAAGGTGTACTGCATGGGACTCATTGTCAGGGGAAAATACCAGAATATACATTAAGCTACTGCGCATACCCCCAGAAGCACCCAAAGCTGCATCAACATGGTACTGAAAGATAACAGGGGAATTTTTAAGTCAAAGAGCATAACCTGAAATTGGAAAATATCCTTTCTGGTACAGAATGCAGTCAGTCACTCCTGGCCCTTCTTGATACAGATCTGATTGAATGCGTTTAAACAATCTAGATTGGAGAAGAGTCTCGCCTTCTCCACATAGTGTGCAATCTGTGAGTCCAGTGGGATGGGATGCAAGTCTGGTACTGTGACGTTGTTGAAATTCCCATAATCTATGCATGGGCTTAAGGTACCATTGACCTTCTCTACAAAGAGAAGTGGGAACATACAGGGAGGTTTACCAAAAAATTGTGCCTTTGGCTAACTTCTCCTTAACCAAACATCTAAGGAAGCTTCCTCCCATCATTCAATGAATAAATCAGGGAAGAAATATGCACCAGATCAATGGTGAGCTTGAACATGCAATCAAACTCTGAATGAGCTGTTAGTACATTGGCTGAAGCCAAATCAATTTATGATTCCAACCCCTCCAAACAGGAAGTTTAGGGAACCTCCAAAGAGGGCTTCAGCAATGGAGCAAGACTGAGAGTGTGGGTATTGGGCCAGTGGGGCAAATTTTACTAAGAGTTTGCTTCAGTCAAAGGGACAACTAATCCATGATCATTCTTCAAAGTTAAGTACAAGATATTTTCTTTCAAGTTGGTTCTGATGTCAAACCTTTGACACCAGACTACACCCAAAATAATAGGGTACAAGAGGTTTTTGATATCTTGGAGAGGTCAGTCAAATAGTTTATGAAACTTGATAATCCACTAACCCCAGAACTTCCAGCGTGGAATACCTTGGGAAGCCCTTCCCCTGACCATACCACCTGGAAAGTAACTCAGCTCAAGGTAGTCAGCTAGTTATTGATCAATAAAATTCTCAGAGGCTCCTGTATCCTCTAAAATAGTCATGCTGATTTTCCCTAAAGGGGATGAAAGAGTAGCATATGATAAAAATAACCTGAATGATCTTTATTCATAGCAGAAAACGCCAACACTTCACCATAAAAACCTTCTTCAGGCATTAGTATGCTTTCAGGGTACGTCTCTGCATCATAGAATGGAGAGGGATAGTTGGCCATACTTACTCCTGAGGTCACATATCCCACCATATCTTCTGCAACTGCATAAAAGTTATATATTGTAACAGTATCTCCTTCTCCACCTCCTGGGTTCTGCAGATCATGGTTATGGTCAAGCATGGGTTCTCTAGGGTGTTTTGATACATTGAAATGGGTTCCATATAAGATCCATAAGAGAAAATATATGGCTTAGTTTTATATAAGGAAATGTCATCATAAAATGCGTTTTGGGCTGCAAAAGACCCCATATCCATTTTTTCAATGGGTTGTATGATTTTATCTAATGCTATCACCACCAGGCCTTCATTGATGATCCCACCTGCACCATCCAAATGAGGTGCCAAAGAGAAACCAGTTTATTTGTGTCGATTTTGTTAATTTTAGTGGAAAGTCAGGGAATCAACTCTCAGATCGTAAAGTGACCATATCCACCATGTACAAGCAAGAAGGGTGGGTACTTTCCAGTCAAAGGCAACAAATATAATGCTGAAATGTTTAACCATCGGCAAAATGATAAATCAAAGGTGAGCCCTGCTGCAGCCATGGCCAACAGCTGGTGGTCCCCAAACACTTCACAAAAGTCCCACACAGAAAACGTTTGTGAACATAAGAAAAAGTGGTTGGTTGTCTAATGTCAGGAGAGTCTTTCTAACTCTCCAGTTCCAAGCTTGGTAGTGCATGGTGCACAAAACCAACACAAGGGAACTAATCATCAGTATAAAAGAAAAATAGCCCTGCAGAGGGTGCTTGAGCTAAAATATCATGAGATAATGATGTATAGTGTGGAGTATATCAATAGGAATCATACAAATAGCAAAACTTGGGTGGACCCTAAAGAGGAGTCCATATCCAAGCGGTGTCCTGTGCAGGAGCGTCAGGTTGCTTTGGTCTGTAAGGAATCCAAATGGACCTGCTGTGCACCAGATGAGAGTGTGAGATTTTCACAAACAACATGGCTAATGTTACACAAGATCTTCTCAAAAAGGTTCATTTACAGGTCCATTTAAGTAAACATAAGGGAAAAAATGTAATTAACAAAGGATTTACTTAAGGGGGAACAAAACTAATGAGAAAACTTGGTATTAAAGAATTATATTTAAGCTGAACCAGGGAAAATATCTATCAGAAAAAGTGATGCTAAGCTGAGGTGCACCAATAAGTGCACACTTCCATCTGACAGGGTACTATACTTTAAATTGTCCACACTTGAGTAATTGATTATAGTCTAGGCCAACCTGTAAGTCTTGGAGAACATCCTTTGGCTCTCGATTGGGTTATCTTCCCATTCCTGAATAAAAAGACACCAAAGAGGATGGTGGTACCTCTCATCACTCAGGGCAATCTCGCTTATGTAGTAGATGAGCGATGGGTGACAGCCTGTCCACTTCAGATCCCACCCCCAATACCCACACTCACCTCAGCAGAACTGTTGTGGGGAATTAGTGAAATCTGTGTTGAGATTATCAAATTGAAATCAGTCAGATCTAATTTGGGCAGCAATCTGACTGATGGCCAAAATTTGAATAGCTGCAAAAGCATGAAGAATGAGATATCAGCTGGATCACCTGACAGTTCCAATACAATCACTAAACCAGTAGAACAAATATTGGGCACCATTGACAAGGGTCCAGAGCCCTCTGATAGTAATTCAGGCGTTGCAGCCGATGTGCTGCTACTGACTAAACAAACGGTTAAATGACTGAGTGCAGGCAGGTTGGCCGTCCTGAACCTGTTCCCAACTAAATGGACTTGTCCCTATATGGGATGGCCTTGGGGAATTTCTGTCACTCATCAGGTCAAACGCCATCATGCTAACAGTCAGAAATGTAGTTAAGCCCTGGTTTGGACATTTGAGGTCAAACTGACAGAGACTCAGCCCGCCACCAAATTTTGTGATGTCAGTTCTCAAAGAATAAACCCGCCCATTCATGAACAATTTGCCAGTTAGGTAAAACTTGTGGGACCTGACCCCATCCTGCCACTACCCAATCGACCACTATTCAATCAGTTGCATGGCACTGAGAAATTGTTGGTCAATTTTCTTACTTTCCTTTCCAAATAAAATTTTACTTAAAAACCAAATCTTTTTTATTTCCCATTATGACCGCATCCTAGATGGCATTTTCCTGGTGGCCTGTCACCCCTGCACTCTAAGTGGGCTTTACCAATTCTTTTGGTCACTATGGCTTCCTCCATCACCAATTGGGTCCAGCAAGTCTGACATTTTTGGCTTTACAACCCCATTCCTATGAACTTCCAGCAATAATACATGAGGATCTTATGACCCTATGTCCATCAATGGAAAGAAGAGTCCATCTCCTTATCGCCCATATTGAGATGGCCTCTCAAGCCAAGAATCTCGTCAAAACTATCCCAGTAAACCCACCTCTTGCAGCTAGAACCACTGAGTTGGAAATGGGTTCAGTGTGGTTTGTAGTCAGGATACTCCTCACCCTGTTATTGCACCACTACTTCATAGTATCACATTTCCTGGCTCCATATCAAGTTGTATGGTCAGCAATGCCTCTGGCATTCTGGCTTGCTTTTTGGGTGCTCACGCATCCTGACTGGCAGGCCAGTCTAAACTTCTTCTGCCATTTCCATGACATAATTGACCAACCATTATTTCCTGCCCCTTCCACCTTGGTTTTCAAATTGGGCGCCACAGTGGTTACCCTCTACCAGATAAACGTACAATCAGTTGTGTGTTGTTTGTTGTTTGTTTGGTCACTTTCTGACTTTGGGAAAAGCATCCACTCTATTTTGGGAAACCTTCTTCAAGCCACCCAAGATGTGCAGACTGCATCTCCTCTTACTTCCTCCAGTCTGGGGAAGAGATCAAGTATCCCCTCCCAAGAGATTGCCAATTAGGTTTTTGACGCGCTTGCCAAAGTACAAATGTGGACAACAATTGCACTCAATGATGCTTCTGCAATATCTCATGCCCAACAAGGGCTCATGTTGTTAGATGCCGTGGATGGAGATGCCCGCCATTGGATGAGAAATCTTTTGCGTTCTTCCTCACAAGAAGGAGACTCCACCCCCTGATGGCTGTTGTATTGGCCGCCTTAAAACCCCTTGTGTCCCAATCAGACCACTTATTTAGACTGCTCCTTGCCATGGTTGAAGCCCCTAGTTTGGCTTCTTTGATTTCTACCTTTTGTGAGCTGGCTCCCACGTTGGGCCTATCTATCAATATGCTTCAGGCAGTTTTTAGAGCGAGCTTGGACTCAGTTTCCGCTCATTACATGGTCTGGTCTACCATCCAAGGATCAGTAGATCAAAAATGTGCCACTGCAACTACTATCAAAGCGTTACCTCGCCACATTTCCCCATATCAGAAGGGGAACTTTATGATAGGATTTCCTAACAAAGATGTAGATGATGCGCCTGTCACCAAAATAGCAGTTGACGTGAGTCCCAACCCTGCCATAACCCCCAAGTCTGAGTTGGCATTTCCAGAGTTAACTATTAATGATCTGTTCAAGCCCAGACAGAGGAAATGATTTCCCCTCACACTCAAACTTCCAATTTTTGCCCCATCTAAGAATCCTGACCCTGGTCCTGACATACCCGTTATTTCTTCAGTTGTCCATGAGTCAGTCAAAACTCCCAATAAACAGAATTCCGCTTATTTCCTTATCCCTAAGAAAATCAGTATCAGTCCGCGTCATGTCTCCTTTGAAGCTCTGGTGGATACTGGAGCAGTAGGGAACTTCATGAGTGTTGAGTTGGCACAACAAGAAACTGGAAATGGATGTGGGCTCCTCAGTAATGGTAGCCTCATCTGCTTACCAGTCTTTGTATGTCATTCACTGACTGATACACTTCTCAATCTACCAATATAACTTCTGCAATCGTTTTTACCATGCCAAATTTGGCATTCCCAGTGATCTTGGGTGTGGGATGGTGGCGTTGACAACATGTGAAGATTCATTTAGAGTCTAATATTTATCATTTATCAATGATGATTTGGAGGGAGAGTTCCCTTTGATCAACACCCTCAAGAAGATACAAGGGACCAGCTCTATCACTACCCTAATTACTTCCGCGGGCATTCCAGCCAATTTTCCTGAAAGCTTAATGCAATATCAGAGAATCTTTGACATGGAAAAGGTGGCTCATCTGCCTAAACATATTAGGTACAATTGTGGATTTCAGACAACCGTGGAGTTGGTGAACATCAACTGCCCATTGTATCCTCATACAGCGGAGGAAGAGGTTGCACTCAATACCTGGTTGGATGATATGTTAAAAAAAGGTTGGTTGTTCAAAGAGACCTCACCCATCACCTCCCCTATTGTCTTTGCAAGGTAATTGGATGGATTGCTCCATCCTTGCACGGATTATGGTCACTTGAACTAAAATAACAGTTACAGATCCCTACCCATTGCCTTTATAACAGACAATCAGTCAAGCAATTGCCAAATCCCTTGCGTTTTTTAAAACTGGATTTGGTGAACGCTTTCAATCAGATTCAGGTGATGGAAGGACAGGAATGGTTGACCGCAATCTGAACAAGGTGAGGCATCTTTCAATTTTGCATAATGCCCTTTGGGTTGAAAAGTTCCCGCTACATTTCAATGAATGATTGACAACGCGTTAGGGGATCTCCAGTTATATTGTGCTATTGCATACATCGATGATATCCTAGTTCATTTCCCAACTCCCAAACAACATGCTATAAACTTGGAAGCAGTGGTGGTCACTTTGCATAAAGCAGGGCTGTTCCTCAAAGCTTCCAAGTGCGAGTTTTATAAGGAAGAGGTCACATTTCTTGGAAACCTGGTTCTCAAAGAAGGTGTCTATCCCTCCCAACAAATTAGATGCAATCCAAGGATGGCCAACTCCAACTACACAGAAGCAACTTCGGAGTTTCTTGGGAACTATCATTTTTTAAAAATTTTCACCTGCACCTTCCCAGTTGGCCGCCCCACTCCATCCCTTCACTGGGAAAAATGTATCGTTTTGTTGGACCCCCAAATGCCAGCAGGCGTTTGAATTGATCAAGGAGGTGTTTGTATCTCCTCCTATCTTAAAACATGACAATCCCACCAAACTGTATATTGTTACATGTGATGCTTCATCGGTAGCAGTGGGCGCGGTGCTGCTTCAGGACCACAATGGTCTTGAACATCCGGTCACTTATTTTTTTCCAAAAATTCACTGCTACAGAGCAGCCTTAGCCCATTTATGACAAGGAACTGGCTGATGTTGCATGGGCATTAACTCATTGGTGGTACCTGTTGCAAGGTGCTTGTCATGAGCTAACAGTTTGCACAGATCACCAGGCTCTCTTGTATTTCCACAAACCCCAGAAATTGGTGCACCAGCAGGCCTGAACCTATTGGGACCTTTGCAATTTTAACTTCAAATATAATTTTGTCAAAGGAGCGCTCAATGTCCTTCCTGATTTCCTAAGCCAGAGTCCCACTCACTGACCCTCAGAACCTGAGGAAGTGGATCTCATTAATATGATCCCTGCCACTCAGATTCTGTCAATCATTCCCTCTGTTGTTTCTCCACCACGTTGTCTCCCAATGATCCATTATTGGCCCAGGTGTTAGCCGGTCAAATGGCCTGCCCTGAGGGCATGAAGTTGGTTGAGCAGTTGGCTCACTGAGTCCCAAACACTCCCTATACTCCTTAGAAGAGGGACTCATTTACTTCTGTTCTTGTGTTTGGGTTCCCCCCTCCTTCCGTCTGGAAGTATTCCGCGCACACCATGATCCCACGGTCAGACATCCTGGTAACAAGAAATGCATCAATATGATCAAGTGAACCATCAATTGGTCAGGACTGACCAAAGAGGTCCTGGCTTGGATCACCAATTGCATTAGCGCTAGGGCCAAGTCAGATCGCCCAGAAGAATGGCCTCCTGCACCCTTTACAGCAGGAGGAAGGTCCATGGACCTCGGTGTCCATAGTTTACATTGTCAATCTCCCTGTTCTAATGGGTTCACAGCGGTGATGGTAGTGGTGGATCACTTTACAAAATTTTTTCCCTTTTCATCCCTTGTACTTCCACGATTACATTAGAAGAAACTGCCCATCTTTTTTATGACATGTGTTTTCAATGTTTTGGTCTACCCCAGGAATTTGTTAGTGACAAGGTACTCAGTTTACCATGCGGTTTTGGAGTGAACTCCATTGATCCTGACGATAACTCCCTGTCAATCCACGGCGTATCACCCCCAGTCCAGCGGTCAGACTGAGTGGGTCAACCAAGTTCTTGAACAGTACCTGCATTTCGTTATGCTGCAGCAGCTCAGGATACTTGGGCTAGTGACTTTCCCTATCACTTAATTTGCAAACAATAACATGATCCATGTATCTATGGGGTTTTCACCATATGAAGCAACGTTGGGTTATAACCCATCATTTTCAGTCAGATCATGCTTGTGACCTGAAGTTCAAGCTGCTGCGGATCATGCTGCCCATATTTGATTGACTCAAGCTTTTAGTGCTGGAACACCTCACTAAATCCATCAATGACTATAAGTGATCCATGGACCGTAAGTGCCTTCTGGGTCATGGAAATACGGTGTTTTCCTACATCATGCTTGATACCCATCATTTCTGAATTCAAACCCCTTCCCGCAAGTTTGCCAGTAAGCATCTGGGTCCTCACTTAGTGGAGGAAGTATTGGGTAATGGGGCATTCCACGGAAGCTCCCTGCACATTGGAAGCAGCACCCAGTTTTCCATGTTTCCCAGTTGTCGCTCTTCAAGGGTGTAATTCTCATGGACCCAGAACTGATCGTTGTCAATAATGAGGAAGAAGCTGAGGTAGAGGCCATCCTGGAATCTTGCAAGTCATGTCATTCAGTCCAATATCTTGTGGCCTGGAAAGGATACCCAGCCTACAAAAATAGTTGGGGTTAAGGCGCGTAATTGTGCAAATTGCATGGCCCTGGTTGAATTTTTCACGCATCCCACCTTGAGGCTCTCGCCCTCCTCAGAAGATCATGACAATATTGGCTATCAAGTTACCTAAAGCACACAAGAATGTGGCTCTGGCGCAGTTTCCTGGTGGGGGTGCCATTCCTTTGGAAAAAGGAAAGGGTTTTAAGTCTCAGAGAATGTCCTTTGGCTCTCAATCGGGTTATCTTCCCATTCCCAAATAGAAAGACACTGAAGAGGATGGTGGCATCTCTCATCACTCAGGGCGATCTCAATCACATAGTAGATGAGCGATGGTGATAGCCTGTCTGCTTTGGATTTTACCCCAATACCCACACCTTGGCAGAACTGTTGTGAAGAATTAATGAAATCTGTGCTGAGATTACCAAATTGAAATTGGTCAGATCTAATTCAGGCAGCAATTTGGCTGATGGCCAAAATTTGAATGGCTGCAAAAGCATGAAGAATGAGATATCAGCTGGATCACCTGACAGTTCTAATTCAATCACTAAACTAGTAGAACAAATATTGGGTGCCATCAACGAGGGTCCAGAGCCTCTGATAGTAATTTGGACGTTGCAGCTGATGTGCTGCTACTGACTAAACAAACGGTTAAATGGACTAAGCGTGGGTGAGTTGGTTATCTAAACCTATTCCCAACCAAATGGACCTGTCCCTATATGGGATGGCCTTAGGGGATTCCCATCAAACGTTGGGCCAAATGCCATCATGCTAACCATCAGAAACGTTGTTGAGCCCTGGTTTGGATGTTGAGGTTGAACCAACAGAGAATCAGCCCACCACCAAATTTTGTGATGTCAGTTCTCAAAGAATAAACCCGCCCATTCCTGAACAATTTGTCAGTTAGGTGGAACTTGTGGGACCTGGCCCCATCCTGCCACTACCCAATCAACCACTATTTAATCAGTTGCATGGCACTGAGAAAATTGTTGGTCAATTTTCTTACTTTACTTTCCAAATAGAATTTTACTTAGAAACCAAATTTTTTATTTCCCTTCCTAACCACATCCCAGATGGCATTTCCCTGGTGGCCCATCACCCCGCACTCCAGGTGGGCTTTACCAATTCTTTTGGTCACTATGGCTCCCTCCATTGCCAATTGGGTCCAGCAAGTCCAAAATTTTTGGCTTTACAACCCCATTCTTACAAACTTCTGGCAACAATACATGGGGATCTTATGGCCCTATGTCCATCAATGGAAAGAAAGAGTCCATCTCCTTATCACCCATGATGAGATGGCCTCGCAAGCTAAGAATCTCATCAAAACTATCTTAGTAATCCCACCTCTTGCAGCTAGAACCATTGAGTTGGGAATGGGTTCAGTGTGGTTTGCAGTCAGGATACTCCTCACCCTGTTGTTGCACCACCACTTTATGGTATCACATTTTCTGGCTCCATATCAAATCATACATTTGCAATGCCTCTAGCATTCTGGCTTGCTTTCTGTATGTTCACGCATCCTAACTGGCAGGCCAGTCTAAACTTCTTCTGCCGTTTCCATGACACAACCCAAGCTAGAAATTTCATAAACTGAACGGGTTCCAAAACAATGTTCATCAAGTAACCAAATTGAGCTATTAACATTTAAGAGGTAGCTCATCCATTTTAATGCCAAAGCCAAAACAAGAGGCTGGGCGTTATGCACCTCACCTGGACCAACCTAGGCATATCTGTCCTGTACCCAGCGTTGATTAAAGTGTTCTTTGGGTCAGAAAGGTCCTGCAACTTGACCCTTTGGACCTCCTGCCGCCCAGCCTTGTCTTTGATGTTGGTGCCCTCATTTAAGTCATTTAATCATGACAGCTCTGGTGATTGCATTTATGTCCAAGTTAACAACCTGATATAGTGGATCAGGTGTATTCTCATCTACAAATAAATAAGAAATATCCAGTTAGTCTTTGGGTATATCAGGGGGAACAGAATTTCTTGCAGTGCTAGATGGTTATATATATATACTGCTTATTCTTTTCACAAATACAATCCAGATTCCTTCTTTTTAGCCTGAACCAGATTTACTTGTTCTCTAGGCTTCATAGTACAACATTTAGTGGCAAACTGTACAGGTTTTTTCACATTTGTGGCAGCAACTTTGAGACTTACCTTCCCTTTTTAATCATTTAAGTTTGTTTCCCATTACAACTCAATATTTTAATTCTTATTAGACTCAGTGAACTTTGTCATATTAAAATTAATTTTTGTGAGAATGGATTAGGAGGTTTGGTAAGGTGCTTCAAGCGTTGATCTAACATCTTATGGTACTCCACCATCTGTGATATGGAAGTTTGGTTTAAAAGCACCAAAATCACACCAAGGTGCAGATCTTTTTAGGGGCTGAAGGCCATCTGAATTGAATATGTGAATTTTAATTTCACAGAGCTTTTGCACCTGCCAGTATTTGTGCTTTCTGGTAAAATAGGTTGGCAAAAACTGCAAAATTTTTTGTCCTTTTTTATATTGGATTTCTATGAATTTTTGTGCTGCAGCTAGCCATCTGCTCAGGGCTATCAAAGTTATTTATTATTCCTTCTTTGACATCTTTATACATCAAAGTAGTCCTGTTTAAATGATTCAACGCTAGATTTTGACAATTTGTGTCTAAGAAGTTCATAGCTGTTACTGCATCTGTTGGTCACTATATTAACAACATCATTACTAATATGAAGGAAAAACGTCATAGTGTTATTCTAGTGGAAGATAGGTGTTTTGGTGTATTTAAAATTCTTCTGTCACTACTGTGGCAGAAGGTATATGCCTGGTGACCTTAACAATGGGAGTATACTCTGAGGTTATCTCTAAAACTGCAGCAAAAGCCTCAGTCATATTTCTCTAGGGCTATGATTTCCCAGCGGAACTTTCTTCATCTACCTTGTTGTCAGCTTCATCTGCCTACATCTGGGTCAATCACACTTGTATTTTTTGAGTTCTTGTAAGCACTTTATAGTTTGTGCTACATCTTCTTGCATCCAGCAGAAGCGTTCTCTATCTGCTTCCCAAGAAATCTTTTTAAGACAGTTATTTTAATTACTTCAGTTTTTCCACTACAATGAGGTGGTTTTCCCATAAAGGTCATTTTTGACCTTAGCGACTTGATCTTTTTCTTCCTTGGATTCAGTCCCTCATTTATTTAAAGTTTTAAAATCAGATTGTGACGCCAAATTCAATGTATTCTTATTAACCATTTCTAGTTCCATCCAAAACTTTCTAATTTCGTTTTTAGTAAATTCTGCTGAATTTCTGACGTAGTTTGGCTTAAAAACCAAGCTACCCTGTACTGAGAATCAAAATTAGACTTTTTGTGTTTACTGTTTTAGTTTGAGGTGTGTATTATATATATTGCTGATTAAGATAATAGTGGTTGGGTTGATACTTGTATGAAAACAATTATCTTAGTTGTGTTTTTACAACTAATATGACTAAGCTTTACTGATATAAAGCGCTGATGCTCTTCCTTTTGCTGACTTGAAGGCATTTCTGGATAATAATGGAACCATTCCCTTACATCCTTCCACTGGAGTACTTGAGAACCACATGTACAAGTGAAAACAATCCAAACAACTCTTATCACAAGAGTTTAACAAGAAAAATAGATAAGAAAAAATAATTTTTCACTCTAGTTACAAAAGCACAATAAAATTTATGAATATCTAAATGTTTCTAAAGTGAACTTTTTAGTATTGCTTAAGTATATACAAGAAATTTATATAAGGAATTTGGCGCAAAACTTATACAGGTGCACAATAGGAACTGGCATTAATTGCTAATGAATTTAACCCTTAGGAGCCATCTAAAACGATGATTACTTCATCCACCTAGTTGGATTCCACCATAAACTAGGTCATGACCCCTTCTGGGTTGGATATCTAAAGAGCGTGTCCCAATGCTTCTACTTAGCCCCAGTGGGCATCTTTATTAAGTAGGCAACTTGTTTAGGCAATAAAACTTTTACCCATTAATAGCAGGTCTTGTTGCCGTCTAGGCTAACCTGCAAATTGCTGCTAATAAAAGCGTTATCAATGCTTCAGCAACTAACAATAAACCCTTTATCAATCGATAACAAACCCCAAATGATCTGCACAAGAATAAATAAAATTTAACAGTTAAACTAATAAATTAATACTTGCAAACATTGTTTAACATTATTTCTAGTGGAAGATTAATAATCTGGCCAAAAAATCTTGTAAACTAGTTTATATCCTACTAAAATAAACTAAACAATAGTTAACAAAATAATAATAACTCCCATATCTGCTATAGGTTTTCTTATAATAAATTGTACACAGTGGATAAAACAGATATTGCAATATAGTCTATTATGCTGGATGATGTGGGCTTTCAAAATTTTATTTAGACATCCAGTTCTGTTTGTATATTTTTTGATGTAATGAGAGGCCATAGCTACAGCTCAAGCATATAATAAAATTTTTTTTTTTCTGGACATGATAGACCATTTAAGGGCTGCACCTCTGACATATCCTCATGAACTGGGTTTCTCTGGCACTCTGCTCAAATCTGAGCTACTATTGGGATATGATAAAAAGATATAGCAGGTTCTTGTGGATCAACCTGATCATCATCATTCCCAAATTTTATTTATTGATATCTACTATCTCTCCCTTTTTCTGTTCCTCTCCTTTTCTACTTCCTCTTCCTCTACTTCTTCAACCAGTTTAAAAACACAGGGATGATGAAAACTGGAAGTAGGAAATACATCTAAGAGGAGACCTGGGGTCCACCATTTTGCAGTATCTAAACTAAAAGAAAAGTGAAAAGAGCCAATCTAAACAGCACACTATAGGCAAACTCACAACAGCAACCATTATGATGGGTGTAAACTAGAAAAAGAGGAGTTTATATGCAGTTTTATTAAGGTTTCAAATTTCAACATGGCAGAGAAGTTTGCAGTTAGCAAAAAAAGCTTAAGTGGTCAATAGTCAGTACCAAACAACAAAGGCTTGCACACACAACTTAGTTAAAGAACTTCAAGGTTGGTCACTTTGTTAAGAAAAGTTTAATTAAAATAATTTTCAGTATGTGATTGTGAAAGCTATAACAACCACAATAACGGGTACAGAAGACTGTGTGGCGCATTATCAGGATTCAGTGAGTGGGAGGGTATAATTTCTTAATATGTTGGAAGTAATATTTTCACAATAGGGGTTAAATTATCACCTAATAGTTCCCTTTTTTTGGTTGCAATTAAGACATTTTATACTTCAAACTTTGTAATAACAGAAACCGCGTTTTTTAATGATAAATAAGCTTAGGATTTAAAAAATATAGGAAGACATTAACACAAAAAAGGATAAGAAATATTAAGCAACACCATACCATTAGCAGGATGCTGGGTTTTAGGGTTGACAGATGAGAGGGGAGTTTTAGATAAACAACAATGTCCTAAATTGGTAAAATATTCTCATCACAATTTTCACAGAGATTCAAATAACCCATTTTTATAGTGGTCACAATCACATTTGATTTCATTTTTTGAAGGATTCAATCCTTGTTCCAGATGTTGAAACTAGCATTGACGTAATCCAAACTTAACTTTTAAAAAATCCTTCCCTTACCTCCTTTTCCTATGATAAGACATATGCATGACTTGTTTAGTTAAACTTTTTTTAAAAGGGATACCACAGGTATCTTTTACAATTAAGTGCGCCCCTGTTAAAGCCCTCTAGTTGAAGAGGGGTTTAGACCTTGCAACAATCATCTTATTTAATTATTAATATTTATAAAACTAGTTTATTTTCTGCAAGTATTATTCTGTAGATCCAGAGATGATAGTTGGTTTAGGGCTAAAATTACACTGGGGGTTGTGGAGATTAGGATGAGTGGGGATAGCTGCTACCCATCTCTCATCTAGGATAAGCCTTAGATTAGTGAGACGGGTAAGAGGGAGAGCCTTAGAAATGACCCCCTTAAATTTTTTTGAGGTTCAAGATTCTATCCAGAATAATACCAGGGTCCTGGAACTTTACATTAAGCTTCCATATCCGATGGGGGATGGGGGTTGAGGCGATTATCATCCAGTGCAGATCTGACCTACTTGTGATAGTGGACAATAGGGATTTAGGTCATCTGTGGAATGGGGAAGGAGGCTGTAGAAGGTTAAGTTGGATTAGTTGAGAATTCACAAAGTGCAGCGCCTGGCATACCGGGCAAGCTGATTTACAACAGATTTCATAAGTTTTGGAAAAAGTTAAAACTTTTGCTTATCTGGTGGCTTGTGAGTAGTGGAGGTTAAAAAGCAACAACTTGGTGGCAATAGCATATGAGCAGCCTGCAACAAATGAACGCTCTTTTATTTGTCTCTGGCATCCCCAGGGAAGTAGGCCAGGAAATAGGGACAAAGAATTTCATTTAATGGCTCCATGACCATGGGTAGAGCTTGGCGGAGGAGAGTGTTGGTGGGGGAAGCAGCCACTTTGACAGAATGATGATGGTAGGAAAAATAAGCAGGAAGCCATTTTGAGGGCAGAATCAGTGCTGGAGCAGGATCAGGAGGTAGGTGCAAAAACCTCTGATCTACATGATTATAGTGTTGGCATAAGGTTTTATGGCGTCATTCAACCATTTGAGAGTTTTTTAGGATAAAATATGAGTAAAATGGCTTAGTGATTGTAGCTGATTAGTTGGGGGTAAGAGTGGTTGGCCCATTAACCACCAACTAAGGTAATAACTGGAGCTGGAGCAGTGTCAGATATCCTAATATCAGATATGATGGGAAAAATTTTGACCATCTGGCTCCCTCAGCTGAATTGACATCTTGACCCAAGAAGGGCGTTAAATCTGAGATCTCAATATTTTATCTGGAGAAATTGATAGTCAGCACAGCTCTAGTCAACTTTAGAAAATTTTCAACTAACCAAGTAAAGCCCAATAAACCCTAAAATGTTTTACTGCCTCAATGAAAAGATGGACGTCAGAAGGCCAGGTACAACCACTTGTATTTCACTAAGAAAGCATAATAAGATTAACTAAAACAGTTAGGAATCAATAAGCTTTCAAATGAACAACTTAAGTGATACACAATCTCATCCAACTTGGGTATTCTATTCACCATTTTTGCCCTATCAAAGAAATGATACAAAGCAATTATAACATACAGAATGTATCATCTGACTAAGAGCAGCCTTTCTGAATTTCCACCTATATTATTTTTATTAATCCTTCTTCCTTTTTGAGGTTTATATTGTAATCGTGATATATAAAAACCCCTGATTTTACTATAATAAAGTACTTTAATATTTCTACATCTTGTTTTGTTACTTGACTTCAATAATCCATTTTGCATACTTTCCATAGGACGGAGCTCTAGCTGGTAGGACAAAAGCGTGACTTATCTCCCTCAAAAATATACTTGTCATGTAACTTAGTGGTCCACAAGTATTGACTGTCAGTCTTCTTAGGCATAGCATCATCAAGCTTAAAATTAAAAAGCCCTATATACTGGTTTTCACTAAAGAGTTTTCACCCAACGCTTAAAGATACCTGCAACTAATTGATTGCACCACAGAAGATAACCCAATTAATAGTGTATCCTGCTGGGTGCACAATAGAAATGGTGTAGAAGATGATTAAATGGGAAGTCCACCTCTCATCACATTTATAGAATTTAAAGGAAATCCTATGGAACATTCCAAATCTCATCATCAGACTTGGATCTTTAATGAAGGAGTTAATGCATTACTTTGTGAAATTATTAACCCATGAGAATGATGCACTCAAAAAGGGCATCCGCTGGAGAAAGATCACTTATGATTCTGTATTATTACAGTCTTTTCCAGAAGTATACGGATCAAGCGCAAATCTATCTCACTATTTATCAATTTGTACACCCTGCTCTCTATCATATCTGCAATTACTAAGAGTCCATAACGAGGAACTCCACTATCATTTCAACAACAAAGGGGCCCTATAGATGGCTTATGAGCTGGTATATAATCTACCATCTCAAAGTATAGGTTACATCCAACATTTAATTGAAGCAAACCGTTCCTACATTATCTAACTCCATAAGCAAATGGGTACAATTGATTCTGGTATAATCTTGTATGTGGAGGAATTTGAGGAGCTTCTTTGAAAAGACTTTATGGAGTCAAACAAAAACACCAAATGACTACTTGACACTATTCTGAAGAGCTCCATCAAAGGATAGTGAAGCTCATGGCAAAATGGCAAGAACAAGCTTCTACTATCCGTTATCATGAGGGAGAGAAAATCTCTTAAGGCACAGCTAGAGCAAGCCCTACGATGAATTGATGAGGTGAAGGCCCATAAAACCTTTGATACTTCACCAGTGTCACAAGATATCAATTCTTGAGTAGCTCAGGTCAAACAAAAGCTAGCAAACTGTGCAACTCAGGAATCTACTCTGTCCATTGCTGAGCAACTCAACAATATGGAGAGCGACTTGAAAGGCAAATCTCCCAGCTGGCAGACATTAACCAAGTCTATCATCACCTCAATGAAGTTGAGAAACGCTGATTTACTCTCAGTAAAGAGTAAAAGGCAAGGTCAGCAGGCCTCCCTAAAGCACTTGTCACAGGTTAAGCGCACTGTTATATTTGTAAATCCTTGACCTCTGGTAGAATTGAAGAAAATTTTGATTGAAGCTCAAGAATTATTAACATGAAATGAGTCTAGCTCCAAAAATAGTAATATTACAAACCAAATTGGCTGCAAAAACAACGATGTCAATAATGTCATGGATGAAATGACAAATGATCCAACCATCAAAGAGGTAAAAACCAGTATAAAAAATTTTAAATGAGATATGCTCTCAAAATGGAAATAATTGTTTGAGTAACATCAAGAAAGAAAAGAACAACTTAGGTGCAGAATGGTGCACCAAAAAGGAAAACAATCAAAATGAAAGAAAAATGGTGCAATCAAGCAACCAGAAAATTAAGTCCATTGACCATCTAGTACTAAAAAAAATTAAGTCCATTGATGGTAATGAAAATTTGGACTCCACTAAAGTGCAAAGGAGCCATGGAGCTGGCAACCCTGATACCGCAGGCTCCACACACCACCACTGTGCACAAATTCAGGACCTTGAGAAGATGACTTTCTTAAGAGAAATCAATTAAAGAAGAGACTGCACCAAAGTTCCTGAAGAGGTTCAATATTTTCTCAAAATACTATTCAATCTATTACTCAATTTATTTTACATCCCAATTTTTTTGTATCTAGTATAAAGATACTAAGTTTTATCTTGAAAAAAACAGCCTATCTCACAGAATCTTAAGTTTGCCCTTTATTTGGTTTTTCACTTTAACTAAGTGAAAAGTAGTAACTGTAATTAACCAGTCTTGAGTATATTACAGTTGAAGACACTCAATTTGAGAAGGACTCCTTGTAAGGTTAGGCTTGCAAGGAAAGAGGTTGAGATAAGCTCTGTTGGGTCAAGAGAAGATTCCAACGTACACAGGATTATTCATAAAGAAGACGCACAGTTGGCGTGCAAGTGTCAAGTTTACAGCTCTCTCAGGAAGTTTAAGCCAAGTTGATTAGTGTCAAATCTGTGCAACAGATTACCCCTTTGATGCCCCAAGTTCAATATCCCCTGAGTTAAGTGAGCAGAACCTAAAGAGTGAGATTGGTGCTCACTACAAGAGTGACACCAACCACACAGTTGAGAAGAGAGAGTTCAAAGCAAATGGAAAGGCCTAGTATCGAGATCATGGAGTTATACCATGGTGAAGAAGCAGCAGGAAGCCTATCCCCAAACTAAAAAGAATTTTGAGGCAAGGCTGCAAGCGTTGGAAAAAGAAGTAGTGGAGTTGAGGTTGTACCTAGATTGGGTTTCAGACATCATAAAATGGGCTTGAGTGGCTATTACCCCAGTGTTTAGGCACATACCAGTGACTAGAAATTTGAAACTAATCTGAAGGAACTCTAGGAATGGATCCAACACCCTTAAATCAGAAAATGGATTAAATCTACAAACATTATATGAGTATGGTGAATGTTTAGACCACCATGAAACTATTTTGATGACAATAATCGAAACTTGGGAGAAATTAAGAATCAACTTCAAGTAAAACCACATCCTGCTTTAAGCTCATCACTAGAAACCTCACGTTTGGAAACGTTGGTGTTAGCTGCACAGGGAGCAACATTTCCATGAAATCAGTGAAGCGCTCCAGTAGAGAAAGATCTGAACTTTAAATCCTATTTCAAAAAATGTTCACTCCTGGTGAGAAAACAATAGCTGGGTTTTTTTTCAAATGTATGAGAACAGCATGGATGGCTCTAGTGACAAGCAAAAAGCTTGTCACGTCCAAGGCTGCATGAGCCATGAAGTGTAGGAGATACTCAGAGCTAGTTTACGCCCTGGTTTGACCTGGACCAAGGTTAAGGAAATCCTGTTATAGAATTTGATAAACCACAAATGTTAAGAATATGAAGCAAGATTTCATATTGATGAAATGGGAAAGACAGAGATAATTGTAAATTATGCTGCTTGATACTACCTTTGAGCACAACAACTTTAGAAAACAAGGACCTTAGACTACCTAACATGAAGACTGCCCTAATCAGTTCTTTAGAAGCATACCCAGCCCTTAAGATGCACATGACGTTTGTGGTCAAAATGGTTGGATCTTAAGGCTATCAAGGAAGTTTTACTCAATGTGTAAGGAACATAAGATCAGAAACAATTAATGATCTAACTAACATGCAGAGCTGGAAAAGTGGTGTACATTACATAGAACAAGAGTGACAAGCCAAAAGACAAGAACTTCAAACCAGTTCCATGATATTTTATAAGGAGTTCATGTGCCACAAATGTCACAAGCCTGGTCACTATTGGTGATCTTGTACAATGAAAGGTGATGATGAAAATCCCCTTTACTAAAAGAGGAAACACCTAAAACCATAAATTAGGTGAACATAAACATGGAAGGAGAGTATGATCACCAAGATGAAGACTTGATGGATACCAGTTCCCATGTCTTAGGAGCCCCCAGTACTGTATCTATACCTGCACAATTATGGGTACATGAATCCACCTATGAGGGGTTGAACTCTACATACCTAGCTCAAGCAATGAAGCCACTCAAGTAGTCAATAGTCTAGAGGAAGTGAACAACTTGTATTGGACACCTTAAAGAATATCAAAAAGACTACTACTCTGCGTGCTGAATCAACATCCAATACACCCAAGAAATTAAAGGAATTTGAAAAGTCAGCTGGTGACGCGCTGTCATCTGGAATTCCATTTGGTAAGAGTGTAAACAAAGTGGAAGTTGTGATACAGTGTGTGCGTGTACTGGCAGTCCTTGATACTGGTGCCCCAGTCAATATCATGTCATCAAAATTGATGGAGAAGCTAAAATTTATGCTGGACATCGAATACCATGTGAGATATTGGAGAGCAGGACCTGACACCACACATGCATTAGTGGCTTACACTGCCTTACCCCTACTCTTTGGATGCATGGTACTCACCGCCCCTGTTGTGATTTTGGACAATAACCACTATGACTTCCTTATCAGCACACAGTTTTTATTGGAGTTTGGAGCAAAGATTGACTTTGTTAGCAGCACTGTGAGTCTGCTAAACTACCATATACCCCTTGTTTAAGGATGAAGACCTTAAAGCAAGGAAGCAGCGGGCATGTCTGGTCAAAACTGAGCAATCAGTCTACCTGGTGCACTACATACTTCGCAAAAAGGTTTGAAGCAACTACCTGCTTCAGTATACACCAAAGATGGGCTACCCTTGAGTTCCAATTAAGCAATGGAGATTTGATCAGGAGAACAAAGAGTTATGCTCACTGCCATAAGTGTGAAGTTTCCTAGAACACTGTACTTGAAATATATATATGAGAAGGAGTATATAAAGAGGAGCTGCAAGTGCTGCCTGGATCCTTTGACCTAGTCACAAGGATGAAGTGACTATCCTCCTGGTGAACATCACCACTCAACCTATCCAAATTAAGAAAGGACAAGCTGAGGCATGCATATAGCTAACCAATTGCAATACCATCAATTTGGTACATGCTGTTGAAGGATTAGATGAATTGGGACTTGCTGATGTGACAGAGGAAGAATGGAAAGCGTTGGATGACTTACTGGAAGAGTTTGAAGATATTTTCAGCCAAGGACCAAATGATTATGGTCTGTGTAAAGAATAGATACACTATATGGATACAGGGTCAGCTATACCTTTCAAATCAAAGCTATACCACCGATCAAAAATGGAAGAGGAGGTCATCACTAAGGAGCTTTAACAACTTACAGACGCTGGCTTGTTGAGGCCCTTGAAGAGTCCATGGGCATTGTCACTCCTGTTGGTGTGCAAGAAAGATGGCTCACACAGGGTGGTTATATACTACCATCACCTGAATGAAATTACAGAAAAATTTTTTCACCCTCTCCCAAGAATTGACAATGCCTTAAACCATTAAGCAGTTCAAAGTATTTTTTGCTTTGAACCTGGCCAGAAGGTACTGGCAGATGGAACTGTCACCCGAAGACCAGGAAAAGTGTGCCTTGATCAGCAGCCAAGGCTTGTGCAAACCACCAGGATGCCACAAAGGCTGTGCAATGTTCCAGCAACCTTTTAACGAGCCATGGACTGAATATTTGAAGAACTGAAAATGATGAGTGTCTTAATCTATCTAGACAATATAACTTTATTCAGTAGAACTTTATAAGAGAATATAAAGCACCTTTGAGAGGTGTTCACACAGTTGAGAGAATTAATTCTTAAACTGAAACAGAGCAAGTGCACCTTTCTAATAATAATTCGAGTTCTTAGGACATGAGATCAGTGCACAAGGGATTAGACCTCAAGAAGAAAAGGTAAAGGCAATAACCAAAATGGAGCACCTGAAAAGTATGAGGGATGTCCAGGTGTTCCTGGGCATGATCAGCTACTACAGAAAGTTCATTCCACCGTTTGTAGACTTGGATAATCCCTGATTTACCTATTAAACAAGGACTTTAAAATTGAGTAGGGAGTAGAGCAAGACTAAGCCTTCAAGGATCTAAAGATGAAGTTGGTAGAGGTGCTGATCCTAACATACCCAGACTTCAACAAGACCTTCTACCTATACACTGATGCCAGTGGCATAGGACTCAGTGAAATACTAGCACAACTAGATGAGGAGGGAATTGACCATCCTATTAAGTACTATTCATAAGTCTTTACCAAAGTGGAAAGAAACTACACTGTTACAGAGCGTAAATGTCTTGCAGTGATTAGAGCAGTGAAGCATTTCTAGCCATACCTATATATGGAGTTCACTTTAAAGTTGTAACAGACCATTTCATCCTTATGCTGGCTCAGGAACATGAAGGATCCTGATGGAAACTAGCTAGATGGGCTGTTCAGCTTTAGGTATGACTTTGAAACTATACTCAGGGTTGGAAGTAACCACCTGAATGCAGATAGGCTCTCAAGATTGCCTGTGTTCCATTTGCATGTGCATGAGAGTGATCAACTTTATGACCTAATTGGATTATCTGAAGAGGAATGGGAAGAAGAAACCTAAGAAGTCAAGTCAGTTTTAAGAAGATGTTCAAAGGACATGCAAAGAGTCAATGAAAAACTCCATAAGTTTATTAATGTAATGAGATTGTCTATAACTCTCCCATTTCCAGCATGGTGGTGCACAGTGCACAAAATCAATGCAAGGAAACTAGCTGATAATACTAAAGCTACTAGTGCCCAGCAGTGTGTGCTGGAGCAATAACAACTCAAGCAAAGCAATGCAATAAGTAACCAGCCAAAACCATTGTGGTGCACATGGAGAGAAGGGGTAAATGACCCATGTTGGAGGGTTTTTGGGTGAACCAGTGGTGCACATGGTGATAATAATATTGTGTTCAAAATGGCAAGGTTAATGGAGTGCAGGACCTCCTTGAAGATGTTTGCACACAGGAGCGTTTGAAATAACATAAAATTAAAATGTAAAACAGGAAAATGTATATTTATGAGGTGACCAAAAAGGAAAGCTGGTTGGAAAAACATGTTTAAACATCAAAGGGGGAATAAGGGTTTGCATAAGTGGACCCAAGCACCAACCCACCAATAGGCATATGCTACCATCCAGATTGGTAGAATACGCCAAAACCAACTTCACTTGTGTAATGATTGAAGTTGGATTTGACCCAAACATGTGATTTTATAACTGGAATGGGTTTTGAAACCCCATTTCTTGACAAACCAAACTGAACCATCTGCGTTCATTATGTAGTTCGTTTGTTTCAACGCCTGGGCCATTGTAAGGGGCTGGGCATTTGGCAACCCACTAGTACCAACCTGGGCATATTTTGCCCTTACCTAGCGTTGGCCTAGGGTATGCCTAAGTTCAGAGAGGGCCTGTAACTTCACCTTATGGGCCTCCTGGCGCCCAGCCTTATCCTTGGGGTTCGTCCCCACTATGATGTCATGTGACCATGACATTACTCTCTCCTCCTGATAGGGCTCAACCCCCCTCCAGGGGCTTGCACAAGGAAAAAAGTTCTTGTGGGCATGGGCCAACTTCATGGCGGCAACGGTCAGTTTAGGTTGGGATCCAGCAGCCTGGGGAAAACACTTGTGGAAGGCTTTAATCAGATCTTGGGCATGCACACAGTCGCATGCTGGAACCCAACTGTTCTCTACAGCATCAAAACCCTTCCAGGATACCAGGTACTCCAGTCTTCTTTCAATGCAGTGGGAGGCAACTATTTCTTTCACCTCCCACTCTGGCATCCTATCCATGAGATAGGCCTCAGGAGTCTCTGGTGGGGAGCCCTTGAACAACATCAGTTTGCTCTCATAAAACACAGAGAAGATCTGAAATGAAGGGGGAGATCTAGCTGGTATGAGGCATGGCCCACCTTTCTAACAATGCGGTAGGGCCAATCCTCTTTGTCCCAGCTTCTTGCATGGCTGCTTGATAGAGATGTTATGAGCATCAAGCATCACGTGATCCCCTTCCTTGTACGCAGGACCCACTTGGTGCTTCCCATCAGCGTTCTCCTTATACACTAGCATTGCCGCCTCCAAGCTTGTGGAAATCCCTTGGTGGACATTCTTGATTTTCTTTGCAAAGTCCACCACTGCTTCAACCTTAGACCCACAGCTGGGCTCCATGTTAAAGGCGGGGTTAAAGCCATGGTTAGCGAAAAAAGGGTAACAACCAATCAAAGAATACAACGTGTTGTTTTAACTAAATTGGGCCATAGGAAGGTGAGAAGCCCAATCTGAATGATCCACGGCGGTGTAACACTGCAGAAACTGCTCCAAGCACTGGTTCACTCATTCAGTCTGCCCACCTGATTATTGGTGATAGGCAGTCAAATGGCAGGGGCGAATCTGAAGAGTATTACACAACTCTTCCTAAAAGATGGAGGTAAACTGGGGTCCCTGGTCACTGATAATTTCTTGGGGAACCCCATGAAGCGCAAACACATGTGTGACAAAGAGCCTGGCCATCTCAGCCAAAGTTATTGTAATGTTGCAAGGAATAAAGTGGACAAAATTCATAAAATAGTCCACCACCACCATGATGGCATCATAACCATCTGGGACTGGTAACTCCACAATGAAATCCACTGATAGGGAAGTTCAAGGCCCTTCAACTTTCTGGACTGGTACCAAAAACCCCGCTAAAGGTTGACAATTTGGCTTCATTTGGTTGCAGATCAAACACTCCTTACAATACCACCCCACCTGAGCAGGCAAGCCCTTTTAATTGTACATGCATCATATTAACTCCAACATCTTCGCTTTCTCAGGATGACCAATGATGAATCCATCATGATGGTCCTGAATGATTTCCAGATGAAGGAGTCTGGCAGGAACCAAAATCACTCTGAAACCAAACCATTTCATCCTTCACGTGATGTCCCTGGTAATATCCTCCTGATTTAATGCGCTCTTAGCAAGAACCATAGCATATATGGCCAACAAAGGCCGGGAAATGAATACCATCCTGAACATACTATATTCCTCCGCGTTTTCCAGAGGTGCAAGCGCTGGCCCGTTGGCCAGGGGAGAAGGTAGTTGTGGCAGAAGTTTACTTGGAGGAATCACCGAGTGGGTACTATGCACTTCTACCTCCTCAGTATCTGGAGCTAGTGCAGGGTTGCAGCTCAAGGCATCCACCAAACCATTCTCCTTGCCCTTGGTGAACTCATAAGAAAATGCAAATTGGGCAAGAGTCTCATGCCAATGGGTCTGCCTTGGGGTTATGATATGAGGGGTGCAGTAGTACAGCAGGGCACGGTGATCTGTACATGCATGGAAAGGTTGGGATGAGCCATGCAAGTGGTGACGCCAATATGTCAGCGCCTTCACCACTGCTAGTAACTCCTTGTCATAAACGGCGTAATTCAAATCTGGCAAAGACATTTTTCTAGAAAAATATCCTACTAGATGCTCTATCCCATCTTCACCTACTTGTAACAAGGTGGCTGCTATGGCGAAGTTGGAGGCATCAGTAGACACAATGAACTCCTTTGAAGGGTTGACATGGTGAAGAACAGATGTGGACATCAGGGTGCACTTTACTGCTTGGAAAGCATCCTTTGAAGTGGGGGATCACTGAAGCACCTTGGCACCGCTAGCCTTGTATAAGGGAGCTGCCACCTCAGAAAGATTGGGTGTAAACTTTTTGAGGAACGTACACATCCCCCAAAAAGCTCCTCAATTCCTTGACTGAGGTGGGGGTAGGCCACTCATAAATAGCCTTCTCCTTGTCTGGAGTTATCATGTGTCCTTGGTCAAACATGACGTTGCCCAAAAAAGTGACTGGGACTTGAAAAATTTACATTTGCTAATCCTCAGCGTAAGGCTGGCTGCCTTTAACTTCTCCACCACTTGCCAAAGGTGAACTGTATGTGACTCATTGTCACAGGAGAATACCAAAATATCATCCATGTAGGCAACCGCGCATACCCCTAACAAGTCCCCCAGTGCTGCATCAATGCAGCATTGAAAGATAGCAGGGGCATTCTTAAGCCCAAGGGCATGACTTAAAAATTGAAAGATCCCTTTTCTGGTACAGAATGTGGTTAACCACTCTTGTCCCTTTTTAATCTGGATCTGATTGGACGCATTAGGGCAATCCAGCTTGGAGAAGACCTTCACCTTTTCCACATAGCGTGCAATCTGTGAATCCAAAGGGATGGGATGGAGGTCTGGTACAGTAACGTTGTTAAGGTTCCTGTAGTCCACACTTGGGAGTAAATTACCATCAGACTTCTCAACAAAGAGAAGTGGAGAGCATACAGGGGAGGTACGCTGAAAAATTGCACCCTTGGCTAACTGTTCTTTTACCCACACATCCAACGCCTCCTCCTCTTGGACATTCAATAAGTACATAGGGGAAGAGATATGCATCAGATTCACCGTGAGCTTGAAGTCACAACCAAACTCAGAGTGCTCAGGGAGTGCATTAGCAGATTCTGCATCAAAAGAGGATTCCAAACCCTCCAAGCAAGAAGGTATAGGAACTTCCACTGAGGGCTTCTGCATTGAGGCAAGGACACAAGGGATACGGTGGGGCCAATGGGGCAAGTTGCCTAGGGCGTTTTCTTGGGATAAAGGCACAACAAATGTGCAACCATTCTTTATGGTAAGGGACAAGGTGTTCTCCTTCAGGTTCATTTTTGCATTAAACTTCCGCCACCACTCCACACCCAAAATGATTGGGAACAGAAGGTTTTTGATCGCAATGAAGTGATCAGACAAGTGGTACTTGCCAACCTGATAGTCCACTGTCCCCCTAATCTTTAGAGTGGAAATACCTTGGGACGCCCCTCCCTTAACCATACCACCTGGCAAGTAACTCAGCTCAAGGTAGTCGGCTAAGTACTGGTCCATATAGTTTCCAAAAGCTTCAGTATCCACCAAAATAGTAGTGGTGAGCTTCCCTAAAGGAGAGGAGAGGGTAGCAGTCAGTAGAAAATATCCAGAATGGTCTTTATTTAAAGCTGAAGATGCCAGTAAATCACCATTAAATTCATCCTTGGCATTAGCACATCAACATGGTGTGTTTTGGAATCAAAGAATGTGGAGGGATAATTGGCCACTCTTACTACTGAGGCCACATACCTCACCATGCCTTCTGCAGGTGCATATACTTTATCATACTTAAAATGAAGTTCTTTCTCCACTTCCTGAGTGCCACGGATCATGGTAGAGGTCAAACGAGGATTCTCAGGGGTTTTTTGATATACTGGAATAGGGTTCTCATCCAGGCCATAAGAGCTAATAAACGGCTCAGAGGTTTGAATCAGATTTTCATCATAAAACGCGTTTTTAGACATGAATGACCCTATTCCCCCAACTGCAATGGAAGGCATGACGTTATCCCAGGCCAACATCCCCAGGCCCATCTGCACTGATTCTGTTGGCATTGTCTGAATGCGCGGAAAAAGTAAAACTCATTTATTTAGATTAAATTTGTTAAATTCAGCGGAAAGTTGGGGAATCACAACTTCTGGACCTCAAAGCATCAGTATCCACCAGATATGAAATGAAGGGTGGATATTTTCCAGTTGGAGGCAACTATAATAATGCCAAGATACTCCCCCCTTTGGGAAAAAGAGGAAACAGTGGTGCAGCTAATGACAGCTGAATCCCACAGCTGGCGCCCACTGTTTCCACTTTTAGAAAAGTTCCACACAAAAAAAGTTCATGCACATAGATTTTTGTGGTTGATCATCTAATGTAAGGAGAGTGTCTATAACTCTCCTAATTCCAGTGAAGTGGTGCACAAAGTCAACTCAAGGAAACTAGCCATTAATACCAAAGCTTTTAGTGCCCAGCAGAGTGTGCTGGAGCAATAACAACTCAAGCAAAGCAATGTGATAAGTAACCATCCAAAACCATTGTGGTGCACATGGAGAGAAGGGGTAAACGACCCAGGTTGGAAAGTACCTGGGCGAACCAATGGTGCATGAGGTGATAATCATATTGTGTTCAAAATGGCAAGGTTAATGGAGCACAAGACCTCCTCAAAGAGGTTCACGCACAGGAGCATTCAAAATAACATAAAATTAAAACGTAGAATAGGAAAATGTTTATTCAGGAAGTTGACCAAAATGGAAAGTTGGTCAGGGAAAACAAATTTAAACATCACCAGGGGATATGGGGTTTTCATAAGTGGACCTAAGCACTGACCCACCAATAGGCACATGCTATTATCAAGATTGGTAGAATATGCCAAAACCAACTTCACTTGTGTAATCAATTGAAGTTAGTTTTGACCCAATTGTGTGATTTTGTAAATGAAATGGGTTTTGAAACCCCGTTCCTCAAAAAACCAAACTGAACTGTCTGCATTTGTTATGTAGACCGTTCATTTCAACGCTTGGGCCATCATAAGGGGCTGAGCATCTGGCACCTCACTAGTACCAAACTGGACATATTTTGCCCGTACCCACCGTTGGTCTAGGGTATGCCTAAGGTCAGGGAGAGCCTGTAACTTCACCTTATGGGCCTCCTGGCGCCCAGCCTTAACCTTGGGGTTGGTCCCCACTATGATGTCATATGACCATGACAAGTAAAGGAAAATGGTATCCATATGTGTGACCTAGCATTTGAATGGAAGTAGTGATTGAGGCACACAAACACGTGGGACATGGAAGATTTCAGAAAGCCCAGCTTATTTCATGGACTAGTTCTATTAGGAGGCTATGACTGACGAGATGCACCAAGCCTTGGAGATGTGTGTACCATGTGCAAGTTTTAGACCATTGGAAAAGAAGCTTAAGTAAACAAACCCACCATCTGCACCTTTTCACAACGTATCTATCAATGTGGTAGGCCCACTGCCAACTGCCTCAAGTGGGAACAAGTAAATCATAGTAGCAATTGATCACTTCAAGTGGATTGAGGCAGTAGTAATCAAGACATACACTTCAGAGGCCACCGCACAATTCCTTTACAATCTGATTATCACAAGACATGGTTGTCCCCAAATCTTGCTATCAGATAATGGGAAGAACTTTATCTTTGAAGTAGTAAGAAAACTTATGGACTTAGTAGGGGTAAAACAACTTTTCATTATCCCCTATACACTATCATCATCTGGAAGTGTGGAACTAGTAATAGGATGTTAGCTGGGATCCACAGAAATATAGCAGTTAACTACAAATCAAAGTGGGATATCTTCTTACTATCCGCACTGTTTTCTTACTTACTTAGCCACCATAGGGTCATTAAGATGTCTCTTTTCAAGGCGCTCTAAGGGAGAGAAGCCGCCTTACCTACCTTGTTGGCTCCAATAATTGCTGCGTATTGCAAGAACTTACCCCCTGGGAACTATCAGCAATAGTTGGCTGATGAGCTCATACGCATACAACTAGAAGCCAGGAAGAACATTGAGCACTGTATTTCAAAAGGGCAGAAAGACAGTCAGAGACGTGCCAAACTTCCAGAATTTGGAGTCAACAATAAAGTTATGTTTTACCACATCTGTGGAAGCCAGCCTGAGAATCTTTATGCCATTTGGACTGGACCATTGACTGTACTGGCCAAGAGGGGCCATGAATACTCCATCTGAGATGATGTCACCAACATTGTGTTCAACAGAGTCCATGTGAGACACTCAAATCCTACCCTTGGTCTCATCTTAGGAAGGGTGGTGTTGCAGATTCAGCACACCGCAAAATTGGTAAATCCTCAACCTCTGATAGAATTGAGAAATTCTTATTGAAGTGTGAGAAACATTAACATAAAATGGATCTAGCTCTGAAAATGGTAATATTAAAAATCAAATTGGCTGCAAAAATGTGATAGCATTAATGTCACAGATGAAAAGGCAAATGATTCAATCATTAAAGAGATGCAAACCAGCAACAAAAAACTTCAAATGAGATATTCTCCCTAAAAGGAAATAGTCTTTTGAGTAATGTCAAAAAGGAAAACAATTAAAATGAAAAAAATGGTGCCATCAAGCAACCAGGAAATTAAGTTCATTGATTGTAATGAAAATTTGGACTCCACCAAAGTGCACAGGAGCCATGGAGCTGACAACTCTGATACTGCAGGGTCCACACACCACCACAGTGCATAAATTCAGGACCTTGAGAAGATGAGTTATCAAGAGAGAAATCAATTAAAGAAGAGACTGCACCAAAGTTCCTGAAGAGGTTCAATATTTTCTCAATCTACTATTCAATCTATTACTCAATTTATTTTACATCCCATTTTTTAGTATCTAGTATAAAGATACTAAATTTGATCTTAAATAAACAGCCTATCTCACAGAATCTTAAGTTTGTCCTTTATATGGTTTTTCATTCTAACTAAGTGAAAAGTAGTGACTGCAAGTAACCAGTCTTGAGTAAAAAACAGTTGAATACACTCGTTTTGAGAAGGACTCCTTGTAAGGTTAGGCTTGCAAGGAAAGAGGTTGAGATAAGCTCCGTTGGATCAAGGGAAGATTCCAACTTACACAGGATTAAGTTTAAAGAAGACGCACAGGTTGTGTGCAAGTGTCAAATTTACAGCTCTCTGAGGAAGTTTAAGAAAAGCTGGTTAGTGTCAAATCTGTGCAACAGATTACCCTTTTTAACGCCCCAAGTTCAAAATCCCCAGAGTTAAGTGAACAGAACCTAAGGCATCGAGAGCACTATTTGCAAGGAAATGAAGGAGGGCATGAAATGATGCATTAGATGCTTGAAGGTGAGAACAAGAAATTTTTGCAAACATACCGCCCATCACTTTCTAACAAATTCATGATCTGCACATCCATGTTAACTTGGAGAACAATAAAGTCATTCTTGAAAGAAGAATCAATCTGCTGGATGTTACTCCAAGTTTTACCCTGGAGGAAATGGAGCATCATCTTAATCCTCTACATGAACAAATATGTCAACTGGAACATCAAGTTGAACAGAGTGACAAAAAACTGAGATTACCGAAGCTGAAGCTCCTGGAGTACATGTCACTACTAGATTGGAGGTCAATACCTGTAAGCCTACATTTAAAAGCAATTTTACACTTGGCAAAGAGAGTAACACATCATTAATCTACATTTATGAATTTGCTATGGAAGGTGCAACCAATCACAAAAGGGTATGTATATTTTATCTTGTTTAAGCTGTATGTCTCAAGAGGTTATAAGCCTCATATGGATGACTTGCATACTTGAAGAGAAGTGAAGGAAGTGCTTATTAAGGAGTTTGAGGCAAAGCAGAGCCTGAGAAGAAGAAATATGCCTTCATGAGAATTGTGCTGCGTTGAAATGAAACACTTACTGAATTCACTGACCACTTTTATGCAGAAGTCTAAATGCTGTTAACACAAAGATGCTTACTCTGGATGATGTCGTAGCCAGTGTTGTTTCTGGTTTACATGGTATCCCTGACCTAGCTATGCACGTCCTGTCTGCTAAATGAAGCTTCAACTCCTTATTGGACTTTAGGGAAGTTCTACTTGATGTAGTTGACATAAACAAGCCAGAGACCACACAGAGCTCCACAAAACCTAAAGTGTATACCATGGAAGGAGTGAAGCCTAAGAAAGAGGTAAAGCCAAGATGCAACTACTCCAAGAACAACCATACTGAGGATATGTGTTTCAAGAAAAACTTTGCCCTTGATGAGAAGGGAAAAGGAAGGTCTGCTTAAGGGTCAGTTACATTTAAAGCTGACTAACATGGAGTACCTAATTCTGTTTCATTGTTGATTGCTCACCTCACTTGCATTGAAAAGAAAACATTGATGTCTCTTAAGAGGGCATGAGGAAACAGGTTATTAAAGTTTATGCTCACCTGCTGAACTCACCATTCCAGACCATTTATATGTTGAAAATATTGATGACGTTCAGATACCTGACCGCATATAATCAGTCAAATTATTGGATGTCCTCATATGATTGATACTTTAATGATGCTGATCTGTACCTTGCCCTGTTGGTTGACCCATCTCAAGCGTCCACAAATTGATGGAGATCAAGAAAAAAGTATCCTGAGACTGTCCAGAAAGCTCAAAGCAGCATTCCGCCTCAAGGAGGTGTTAGCCTTTCCACCAAAGTTTGGAGGAATTATCACTAAAGTGGAACTAATGGTTTAAAAGGTCAAAGTTATGGCTACCTTGGATACAGGATCACCTATCAACGTTGTGTCATCCTACCTCATCAAGAAAATCAAGCTTGCTCTAGACTTTGAACACACTCAATAGTACAGCAGCGCTGGTCTTAATAATACTAAGGCAATAGGTGCATACTCATCTCTGCCAATCTAAGTTGGCAAGTTAGTATTTTAAGCTCCCGCTATTGCCCTTGACAACAGTCAATATGATATTCTCAATTGGGATGCAATTTATGGTTGAATATGAAGGAGTTATCAATTTAAAAGAAGAATATTTATCACTCCTTAACTATGAAGTTTCCCTTGCTTTGGATATAGAAATCTAAGCAAAAAGAATTACTCTTTTATGGTCAAGTACCTTATTTCTGCTTTACCTTATCAATATTCTACCATTGAAAGAAAAAGGAAAAAGCTACAGGACTCAGTAGATGTAGCAGAGGGCATACCATTTTATGCCACAGAGGAGGTAATCAATTAAACCAGGAGAACAAAGAGTGGTTTCTACCAACACAACCATGCGCTTACCCCCAAACTGTTTGCTACATATTTTTAGTGTTGATGAAGTAAGTAGGTTTGAACTAATAATTTTGCCTATAATCTTTGATCCATATTATCAGCCGCCTATTGAGCTAATACTTAGGAGCTTAAAAAACGATGATTTTTAGTTATGAAGCATCAAGAAATTATGAAAGGTCAATTACTTCCAATTGATGAAATTGACAAGGTATATTTTATTGGTAATTACCTTGATTTTGCCTACCTGCTGACACTTTAAATTATACTATTTCTTATGTAAAAATATTGTTAGATTAAATCAGGAAGAACTTGAGAAAGTGCATCAACTACCAGGGATATCAGGATATATTCTCCACGTCAGATATTGACTATAGTCACATGAAAGATTGGACATATACCATCAACTTAGGAGATTCAATCCTCTATAAGGTCAAAAACAAATAAGAAGTCAAAGGTAGAGGAGCAATACATGAAGACTGAGCTCAAGCAATTTTTTCATGCTAGATTACTTGTGACCTCCAAGAGTCCTTGGACAACCTCTCTGTTACTTATAAAGAAGAAGAACGGTGGTCACAGAATACTGATGGTTACTGAAAGCTAAACAGCCTCAATAAGGAAGACAGCTATCCAATTCCAAGGATTGACCATGCTCTGGCCAACAATTTTGGCTCAAATTTCTTCTACATAATGGACCTCTCCAGTGGTTATTGACAGGTGGATCTTTCACCAGAATACCAAGAGAAATGCGCGTTGATATAAACAGAAAGGTTAATCTACCTACCCAGCTTTCACAGGGATTATGCAACGCTCCCACACCTTCCATTGGGTAATAAATCACATCATGCAAGATATTAAACTCAGCTGTGTGGTTTTTTCCTTAGATGACATAATGGTGTTAAAAACCTTCACCAATCATCTCAACCACCTCAAGTCAGAGTTCCAATGACTGATAGAAAATCATATCAAAATAAAAGACTATAAAGTGTACCTTTTTCTATCTAGACTTGAAATTTCTAGGAAATGACATATAGCAGGAAGCTTTCCAATCCTTATACAATAGAATTGAAGCAATCTTCAAGATGCCTGAGTTAAAGAGCCTAAAATACATATAGGTATTTTTAGGAATGTTGGGTGCTTACCATCATATTATGCCAAATTTTTAACTTGCAAGTCTCTTGTCTGACTTCTTGACAGAAAAATCCCTTTCATATGAGGAGTAGAGCAAAGAACTGCACTGAGTCCATGAAGATATCGTTGTAGAGATGACCTTAAGACATCTGGACTATGGGAAGCCTTCATCCTGTTTATTGACGCCTCTGACTTAGCCAAAGGCGCTATTCTTTGTCATTTAACAAGAATAGTATTAAACCCGGTGTCCTATTATAGCAAAACGCTTTCCAAATCTGAATGAAATTATAGCATCACAGAGAAAAGTGCTTAGCTGTTCTCCTGATGGTGAAACATAATGGCCCTTCATGTACATTTTTGAACTCTACAGTTGTGACAGACCATGCTTCCCTAAAGTGGCTGCAAAATATGTAAGATCTGACAAGAAGAATAGCCAGATGGACTCTCAAGCTTCAGAACTATGACGTTACCCTTGTTACTAGCTAGGAAAAAGCACATGAATGTAGATGGACTGACCTGATTGCCTCTAATACACTTTAGAAAATGGCAAATCTGAGAAGTTTTATGACCTACTCATGAGGCCAGACTCTTTGGAGGACAAAGATGCGCTAGTTCAAAAGAAGGTGAAATGAACAGATTTACTTAAGTACTTGAATTACTATACAAGAAAGTAGGAATTAAATGGTTATCTTACTTAGGAACTTAAGAATGGGTACCAGTGGTAACGTAAGCCTACAATACTTTATACCATGTATGAGCCAAAATACTTACAAACAGATCAATGATCAAAACTATTAGGAAGGAATACTAGACTAGTAGTGGAAGTCCTAGACGCAGATCTAGCTTATAAAAACAAATGCCACATAAGGCTAAGTACAAGTATCATCTAATGACCATCAGCAGTCATTTCAACCATCAGTTTAGATGCCATAGGTCCATTACCAAAATCTATAGCAGGTAACCAATATCTTTGTATGGTTTGATCATTTCATGAAGTGGGTCAAAGCAATTGCAAAGTTGCGCAGACCGCTAAAGCTACTGCTATTTTTTCATATCAGAACATATTTACTAGGCATGGTTGCCCATATCTTCTACTAAAATAATGGGAAGACTTTTACATCAAGAGTAGTGAGGATTTTAGCTATGAGCATGGGAATTCAACAATTATTCTCAGCAACTTACAATCTAACAACTAATAGGAATGTAGCAGAGCAAATGGGACATTGGTCTCAATACTATGCAAGATGGCCATTATCAATCCATTGATTGGTACTAATACTTCCAAGTGCATTGATGGCTTACCAGGTAAGTTTTCATAAAATTATCAACATGTTGCCCTTTAAGGCCTTATAAAGAAGGAACCTGGGATTCCAGCTTTACTAGCTTGAGAAGTCACCAGTGATAATACCAAAGAGCCTGAGAAAGCTCTAAGAAGATTAGCCCAGAAGATAATAGGACTTCAGTCAGAGGCAATGACAAATCTGGCCAAATGTTTTTAAGGGAAGGTCAAACAGCAAATGCAACTCACCAACCTTTACCCGCCTTTGAAATTTCTGATCAAGTTTTATATCATCACAATCAGATAGCGCCCCAAGGAGGAAACTTTATATCCATCTGGGATGGGCCATATGCTATCACCTACAAATGTGAAGACAAATACTTAATCAAATCTTGGAGACTGAATTAACAATAAACTACAAACATGGACAATTATTGCATCTTTACTCACCTGCCAGTATCCTTGAAAGGAGTGATGTTGGATATCATATCAGATATGATAGGAAGAATGTTGACAATCTGGATCCTCAGCTGAATTGACATCTAGACCCAAGAAAAGGGGTTAAATCCATTACCTCATTAAATTGCCTAAAGAAATTGATAGTCAGCAGAGCTCTTTTCAATTCTAGTAAAACTCTGACAAACCATTTAAAGCTCAATAAACCCTGAGTTGCTTTCCTGCCTCAATGAAAAGATGGACGTCAGAAGGCCAGGTACAACCACTTGTACTTCACTAAGTTGGCAAAATAAGATTATCCCAAAAAAGGGTAGAAATCAATAAGCCTTAAAATAAACAACCTAAGTGATACACAGTCTCATCCAACTTGATTATTCTATTCACCATTTTTGCCCTATCAAAATATAATAAAAAGGGATTATAACTTCCAGAATTTAGAGGAAGAGGCAAAATATGTGATTGAGGAGCTGGCTTTTGGTGCAAGCTGAGCCTGCATCGATGCAGCAAAAACCTCTCTTTTCAACCCTAATTACCCTAAAACCTGCCAGCGCATCAAGTCATTTATCTTTTGTGCCAGCTCTCATCACTTTTGCTGAACATCAGCTTGCTCAATATGTTGAGGAAAGGACACCACCGGCCTCATTAACAAAAAAACCCACAATTATACCTCCTTATTCCACATGTCGCTGATGCTCCCACCCCAATGCTGTCCACCATGGTCCACCAGCTAAATTGGGTGCCAGATAAAAGTTACCTCAAAGCTTCCTCACCTTCTGATATAGCTTCCAAGACTGTTAGCTGAGGTGCCATATTAGGAATTTTTATTCTAACAACCCCTTTATTTGGCCCATTTGCAGATAAAGATGTATGGTGGCTTCCCCTTTTTGGGATGGGCATCACTAGTGCTAAAAACATCCAGAATGTATCATCTGACCAAGAGCAGCCTTTCTGGATTTCCACCTATATCATTTTTATTAATCCTTCTTCCTTTTGGGGTTTTATATTGTTAATTGTGACATATAAAAACACCTGATTTATACCATAATAAAATTACATCATTATTTCTTCATATCAAATGTAGTATTTGAATTCAGTAAGTCCATTTCGCCATACTTTCCTAAGGATGGATGCTCTAGCTGATGTAACATATGCGGAGACTTGGCACTCTATAATAAAAAAATACTTGTCATGTGACTTAATCAGCCTCAAGTATTGACTATCAGGCTTCTAGGGCATAGCATCACTAAGCTTAAAAACAGAAGCCCTACAATCAGCAATATGCTCTTAAACAGTTTGAGAAGATTGTGGTTGATAGGTGGGTCCTGGGGAGCTTTACCCATAGCAGTCATAGGAAGGGGAGAAAAAATGGAGCTCCTAAAAAATTCCACTGGAGTGGTGGTGGGTCTGAGGCTGGTTAAGGAGGGGTGAGGGTGCTGCAGTGGCAAGGGAAGGGTACATGTGCTTTAAGTAATTTAAATTGAAGCATAAGGTGCAGATAGTGCATCCATTTTTCAACTTGGGCCCAGAAAGGGTGTTTGGGGCAGAGAGGATCACAGTGCAGGAAATTAACATGTGGGTATCCAATGGAAGAAGCAGATTGTCACAAAAGCTTGAGGCCAAATGATGAAACTGGCAAAATTGAATTACAAACTGCAGGATGGGGTCATTACCATTAGTGTCCAAACCCTCCAGAAGCTCATGGTGGAGCTGTTCAGGTGAGAGAAGGTTGGGAAAGTTGGTGAACTGAAATGCTATATGGTTTTCATTGGCAACCATTTTCAAAAATAGGGATAGGGGTGACTTATAAAATTTAGGCATTGTTGCTGTGACATGAAATGGGCTTACAAGAGAAGTCAAGGTCAAAGTACCCTTTGAGGCATGAATAAAATATGGTGGGATACAACACCATAGCCATTTTGATGATGGCTGCACTCATGTAGAGGAAGAGGTTCCAAGATTGACAAAAATGCAAAGTGCATATTGCATATTGCTCTGGGGAGCATCAGAGGCAACATAGCACCAACTGGGAGCGCGTGAGGTGGCATGCTAGGTCACAAGGGAAACAAAACAATTGGAGGTATCTTGGGTTTAGCAGAGCCAGTATGAGGGTTTTTTTGGCAGCAGCTGAAAGAAGTCAGGAGGCGGTCCATCTTTACCCACTTGGGGGCAGCAGGCATCAGACACATCAAAATTTGTGACCCAATTTGGTGTGATGAAAAAGGTTAGAGTATACTAAACTAACTAATTCAGAATTTAATCAATAAAGTGATCAAAGCAAAAAAGTTACACTAATAAATTTTTCTTGTGGCTTTTATCCTTGGGAATTTAATGCCATAAAACATTAATTTCTCCTTTAAAAACGAACAAATTAATAAATTCAAATTATTATATCACTCTTATAATCTTATAAAAAGTTTTTAGTAGGTGTTTGGGATGATCTTAGTAGGTTGACTAAACATGGTAACATTGTAAATATATTTAGAACACAAGATAGTTTAGCTCTTCAAGTATTCTATCCATAGCTCAATGAAATGTCACAGTGGCGTTGGAGAGCCTTTGCGGCAGCTTTGTAGGCTTAAACAAACCCTGTCTACTGATCAGGGCGTACCACACCTGATCATCCAATGACAACTCCATCTTCCAGTAGCCA